>BLSH010400845.1:365869-380557 GCA_018402905.1 Glandirana rugosa
ACTCAAAGCCAGTTTTTTGTTCAGGCCCTGTTGTAAAAAAGTCAGGACCCTGGACACGACATAAGAGCGAGGGTTATGGCCCTCCGCCTCGCACCAAGCAATATAAGCCTTTCAGGTGCAGTGATAAATCTTACAAGAAGTACACTTGTGAGCTTTTAACAACGTAGGGATCACAGAGTCGGAGACTCCCCTGTCTCTCAGCACCTGGGACTCAATAGTCAAGCCGTCAAAGCCAGCGAGGGTAAAGCATGGTGCAAGATGGGTTCCCGAGACAGAAGATCGTCTCGCATCGGGAGCCGCCAAGGGGCATCTGCCACCATTCGCACCACGTCGGTGTACCAAGTGTGCCTAGGCCAATCTGGAGCCACCAGGATTATTGGTATCCGCTCCGCCACTATCCTGCGTATCAATCGCGGGAGCAGTCTTATCGGAGGGAAAGCGAACAGAAGACGATAACGGCCCCAGGGGGCCACCAGAGCATCCGTGGCCACTGCCAACGGATCCTTCGTTCTGGACACAAAGGTCTCCACCTTGTGATTAAACCGAGACGCCATGAGATCCACATCCAGCGTCCCCCATCTGCGGCAAATTTGATTGAACACCTCCGGGTGGAGAGACCACTCTCCCTGGTCCAGCGTCTGGCGACTGAGATAGTCTGCCTGCCAGTTCTCCACACCCGGAATGTAAATGGCTGAGATCGCCGGAACGTGACGTTCCGCCCAACGTAGTATCAGAGCTGCCTGCACCGCAGCTGCTGGACTCTTTGTGCCGCCCTGATGGTTCACATACGCCACTGCTGTGGCATTGTCCGATTGAATTTGAATCGGAGGACCCTGTAATCTCACTGTCCAGTGAAAAAGGCACAATCTGATTGCTCTCAGCTCCAGAACGTTGATGGGGAGGCGAGCTTCCTGTGCCGACCAACGGCCCTGGGCAGACAGCAGCCCCAGAATCCCTCCCCAGCCCGAAAGACTGGCATCCGTGGTGATGATCACCCACTGGAGGGGCAGGAACGACTTCCCCTGAATCAGGGCCGAGTCCCGAAGCCACCAGGTCAGAGACGCCCTGGTCTGGGAGCTCAGACGGACCAGAAGGTCCAATGACCGAGGGGACCTGTCCCACCGAGCCAGAATTGCTCGCTGAAGGAGACGAGTGTGACTCTGGGCAAATGGTATCGCCTCGAACGACGAGACCATGAGCCCCAGCATACGCATACAGAACCGTAATGAAGACTGACGGTGCGACAAGAGGGTGCGCACTGCCGACTGCAGAGACAGCAACTTGGCCGGAGGGAGGAATACCTTCGCCTGCTCTGTGTCCAGAATTAGACCCAGATACTCCAGGCGATGGGATGGAGACCGACGACTTCTGCAGGTTCAGCAACCAGCCGAAGTCCTGCAGTGAGGTCATTGTGATTCCCACATTCTCCACCAGAGCCGAGGCAGACTCCGCTCGCAGGAGCAGGTCGTCCAGGTAGGCTACTACCGCAATGCCTCTCTGTCGCAGCAACGGCAACACCGGTGCTAGCAGTTTTGTGAAAACTCGAGGTGCCGAGGCCAGGCCGAAGGGGAGTGCCACAAATTGAAAATGGAGGTCTCCCACCGCAAAGCGCAGGAAGTGCTGATGTCATGGATGAATGGGTACATGGAGGTATGCATCCCTGCTGTCCAGGGACGCCAGAAATTCCCCCTGATGAAGGGCGGCCACGACCGAGCGTATAGATTCCATCTGGAATTTCCGTGCTCTGACATACTGGTTCAGGGCCTCGAAACCTCTCTACTGGGACCCCCCTGGTCTGAGAGTGCTTGTACAGACCCAAAAAGGGCCTCCCGGCGTTCCTGCGGGAGCCCTAAATTTGATGGGAAGAACCTGTCTGGGAGTAGAGTGTCGAACTCTATCCTGTACCCTGTGGACACCACTTCCCGGACCCAGCGGTCGGAAATGTGAGTCAGCCACCGGTCTGCGAACCCCAGAAGACGTCCCCCCACCCGAAACCCGGGTGGGGGCAACCCATCAGGCTGAGGAGGGCTTGTCCTCCGCCTTTTCGGTTTTGCGCTGCCACTGCCGTCTTCCGGCCCCTGCAGCGACCTTACCGGGGCCGGGTCCCTTTACCTGCTGCGCCCGGGGCACGAAAAATCTTCTTCTGACCCGAAGGAGGGGGCCCCTGTCTACGGCGAAACTCATGCCTACCGGGCTCTGGAAGGAAGGTACTCTTACCTCCCGTGAAGTCCTTAATAATCTCATCCAAGCGTGGACCAAATAGACGTCCACCCTGAAAAGGGAGGTCAGCAAGACCTTTTTTGGAAGCGTGGTCACCGGACCAAGAACGCAACCAAAGTATCCGTCTGAGTATGACGGCAAATATCGTTATTCTGGATAACATCAGCAGTAAATCAACGGCCGCATCACAAAGGTACTTGAAACCTTGGAGCAAAAACTCAGCCTTCTGCAGCGCATCCATCAGGCGACCGCCTTCCAGGTCCTTCAGGAGCTCTCCATACACTCGGACAGATGTTGCGCCGCCATGGCGGACGCCAAGGCCGGTCGCACAGCGGAACCTGCCACCAGGAACAGCGACTTTAAAAGCGCCTCTGTTTTTCTATCAGCGGGATCCTTAAAAGAAGAAGTCCCTTCCAGAGGGATGGTCGTCGCCTTACTAAGGTGTGCTATCGGTGGGTCCACCACAGGCGATTCCCATCTTTTCAAAAAGCTTTCCTCAAAGGGATAGCGAGCAGCGAACCGTTTTGACAGGGAAGAAGAGTGCTGTGGACGCTGCCATTCACGATAAAGAAAATAATCAAAAGAGTAATTGCAGGGATAAGCCTTGGGGGCCCTAGGGGGCCTAGAGGACCCACACACATACGCAGCAGACTGCGATTCACCATCCTGGCCCAGTTGCAGCTTAGTGCGAATGCCAGCGATAATGGTAGCAACCAACGCTTTCTCGCGCGCAGCCGCCGCCCCCTGATCCCCTTCGCCGTCCGATGGGCCCAGTTCCCCATCGGATAGGTCCACTGGGATCTCTGAGACCCCTGAGGCCACTTCCGGCTCAGAATCCTCCCTTGATGAATAAAGAGAAGGAGGGGGACGCTTCTTGGGGGCCTGTTGGGCGACCTCCGCCCGGGGGAGAAATTCGCTAAAGACCGCCCGCAGCTGGTCCAAAAATGCCCCTTGCGCAGATTGCGCCGCCGCTGATGCCTCCTCAGCAGGGTCAGCAGTGTAATCTGCCATCGTCTTCCCCCAGAAAAACACTCTTAGTGACACACAGGGGACTAAGGAGAATGAGGCACCCCCACACCACCGCCCACAGTGCACCAGGAAAACCAGGACTGCACCCATCGCCACCAGCACCCACAGGGAGCCCAGCTATACTTGGTGTTCCGCTGCCTGTAACTTCTGGATTTATCGTCAGAAGAGCCGCGCCGCCAGATCACCGTTCCACAAAGGAAAAAAAACGCTGCAGACACATGTATTGCAGAGGATGCAGTCAAAATGGCCGCGGTTAAACACTAGAGGCCAAAAGACACCTTCAGGGAACGTGCAGTACCGCAAACGGCCGCTCTGAGCGCTAGAGGAAAAGCCCCATAGGCCCAAAATGTCCGCGGTTACGGCAAAATGGCAGCGGTCCGCCGCAAAATGGCGGCGAAAAAGGAAACGAACGGCCTAGACGATCGGTGCGGGGGGGGGGGGAGGGTGAACGGGAGCTCCATGCGTCCCACCAGCGGCTACCCAGCAAGAATTTTTTTTTTTTGTGCGCCCGTCGGTCCTCCTTTCCGCCCCTAAAAAGGTGGGAAAGGCAGGAACTCTCACTCACCACTCCGATGAGCGCCGTGGATAGCCACCCAGTCGCAGATCTTCAGCCCCCTCTTGGGCGGTATGCTGCAGGCCAGAAAATCGCCCTTGCCGAATAGCATCATCCGGGGCTGGGCGCAAGGGGGGGTCACCCCAGGCTGCCCGCACGGAACAGGCACGATGCGGCGGTTCCCCATACGTCGGGACTGGCTCGCATTGGTTGGCCAGGTCGGGGAAAGTAGAGAGCCCAAGGACCCTCTATGCCCCGACCGGCTTCTTGATAGCAGATCAATGTCTTGATAGAAGACAAATAAAAGAAAACTTAAAATAAAAAATGGTCACAAACAGGACCACAAATTCCCCTAGGGAAGCCAGGTCAACTCCCTGCAAACTAGGCATAAGAACTGAAGAGCTATGCTATGAGGGGGTTTATGTAGGAAGAGAGGACGGCCCCCATGGGAGGGGCCAGCTGTTTCTTTTCCCTGCCTAGTTAACTCCTAGTGGGACAAGCATAAACCCCACACGTCATGATGAGCTGCGTCTGTCAGTGAACGATAGGAGAAAAAATGTTTACAGCTTTTTTATCTGAGCAACTGAACAGCCTGCAGAGTCAGAGCTCGGCCGAATATAGGAAGAGCAACCACACACCATCGATCCAGGTAATCCAATCAAGATATCCCTGGAGGTGTTTCCCTGTCTGCACACACAAGTTTTTGAATACAAAGGCGGTTTATTGATACATTTCTGGTGAGTGCATTACGTAATGGAGCGGGATCACGAGATGTGGTGCAGGTGGTCTCCCCATACATCTATATGAACTTTCAGATGAACTGTGACCTGAGTTTTTATTGATTTGGAAGATTTTGCACTAGGTGGATTTTCTGGACAGTGTCATCCAATCACGAATAATATTCATGGTGTGCGTTCATCTCAGGTTAATAGGATATGTCTGTGTATTATACACGGAATAGCGTTGCTTTAGCCTGATGGACTAAATTTGAGGACCTACGTTGGCTTATATATTTTTTAAAACCAATCTTTATTGGGAAATCCAATCAACAGATAAATACATTTACACATTCTCTCCTGGGTTGGGACCCAGCTAGCAGCCTATTCACATATAGGTCTTAAGACCTTATTAGCAGCCTATTCATACGTAGGTTAAATTATCAATTATTATAATTTTAATCAATACACTCGTGACATAACTATATATATATTACCTATAGAAATATATTTTACTATAACCCTATATGAACGGCTAGTGGAGTCACCAATTACCCCTCAATGGAGATTTGCACTTTCCAGGCAGTCCTCACTTCACAATCGTGTATTGGTGTAGCCCCTGGGGTGGGCATCTTTGGGAGACCCCCAGTCATCGGCACCACATGGTAACAGTTGAAGTTGATTTGTGAGTATAATCAGTCAACGTCGCTGTGATCTGGTTTTAATATGTGGTTATTAACCAGATACATTGTTATATATGTATGAATGAATATCTATTTTTTTTTTAGATACAAGGATTGCACCTACTACTAAGGAAATGATTTTCATGAAATGCGTAGAGCATAATGGGACACAATCCTTTTGATTTTTATCATGTATTCAAATGTTTATTGTTTTTATACCTAAGCTATGTCTACTATGAATTCAACACTATCATGATTTTTCTACTGTATCATCAAAGTATGAATATATTTCATTATTTTTTTTTATCATGTTGCAATATGGTTATTATCTGTCGATTGGATTTCCCAAAAAAAATAGGATTTTTTTGACTTACCGTAAAATCCTTTTCTCTATCCTTTTCTCTCTGAGTTCATTGACGGATGCAGCCTCATATTCTTGACATGTGGGGTTTATGCACCTTTCACTAGGAGTGGACTAGGCAGAATGTAGTTCAGCTAAAAGCAGACACAGCCCCTCCCAGGGGGCAGTCCTCACTTGGCATAACCCCTCCTGCCCTGCTCAGCAACTCAGTTCGTTGCAAGCAGTACAAACTCAACCAAAGAGGGGTGGGTGCTGCGCCCGTCAAACTCAAAGAAAAAGATTTTACGGTAAGTCAAAAAATCCTATTTTCTCATTCGTTGATTGACGGACGCAGCCTCATATTCTTGACATGTGGGGATGACCCAAAGCAGTGTCACGAGGGGTGGGCAACAACAACAGTACCCAACAGAAGAGTTCTCCGGGAGGTGCCAGACGCGCCTCACACCACCGCCTGCAAAACATTGCGGCCAAAAGCAGCATCCACGGACGCTGCAACATCAACTCTGTAAAATTTTGAAAAAAGTGTGCACCGAGGCCCAAGTGCCCGCCTTGCACACCTGAGAAACCGACGCCTGATGTCGGAAAGCCCAGGAAGTACTAATCGCCCTGGTAAAGTGAGCCGTGACCGGAAAAGGGGAGCTCCTAGCCCCGAACAGCATACGCACGGGTCGCCGTCTATCGTATCCAACGGTAAATAGTGACCGACGAGGCCGCCATCCACCGCGACAAACAGCACCTCCGAAAAGAGGCCGTGGCCGCCAGATACACCCGCAGAGCCCTAACCACATTCAGGGAATACAAAGAAACCTCCTTAGGATGAGACGGGCGTGGACACAGCGAAGGAAGGACAATGTCCTCATTGATGTGAAAAGAAGAAACCACCTTCGGTAAGAAGGATGGAGAAGGGCGCAAAACCGCCTTGTCCCTATGTAGGACCAAGTACGGAGACCTACAGGACAGAGCCGCCAGCTCAGGACACCCCCCTAGTGGATGCAACAGCCACCAGGAAAGCCACTTTCTGCGAAGGCAGCTGTAGGGAATTTCCCCTGATATTTTCGAAAGGCGGCTCCTGAAGCACTGAGAGAACCAGATTAAGGTCCCAAGGCGCCAAAGGCGACCATACCTGGGGAGTGACATGACGAACCCCCTGGACACAGGTACGAATCAATGAATGCGTCGCCAAAGGACGCTGAAAAAGAATCACCAGGGCAGAAATCTGTCCCTTAAGCACGCTCAATGCCAACTTGTGCTCTAGGCCTTGCTAAAGAAAGGCCAGCAACCGAGCCACTGAGAAAGAACGGGGGTTCCATCCCCCCACCTCGCACCAGGCAATGTAAGCCTTCCAGGTGCAGTGATAAATCTTACGCAAAGTACCTTACGCTCCTTGAGCATAGTGGGGATCACTGAATCAGAGTCCCCTATCCTTTAACACCTGGGATTCAATAGCCAGGCCGTTAAAGCCAGCGAGGATAAAGCAGGGTGCAAGATGGGGCCCTGGGAAGCAGACCCTTGCAAAGCGGGAGATGCCAGGGAGGAGTCACCACCACCGCCCATGTCGGCGTACCTGGCCCTCCGGGGCCAATCCGGCGCCACGAAAATGGCCGGTATTTCCTCCGCTTCTAGCCTGCGCATAGGCTCGGGAGCAGCATGAGAAGGAAAAAAGCATAGGTGAACCGAAGATGGGTCCACAGAGCCGCAAGGGCACCCGCCGCGTCAGCCAACGGGCCCCCGAGCTCACGAAGGTCTGTACCTTCCGAGTCCGCCGGGGTGCCAGCGGAACAACGACTGGCGTACCCTGCCGCAGACAGATCTGCCGGAACACAGCCGGATTCAGGGACCATCCCCCCTGAACCAACCTCACACGACCAAGGCACTCACTAGCCAACTCTCGACGCCTGAAATGTAAACGGCGGAGATCACCAGCACGTGAAGTTCTGCAGACCACAGAACGAAAGCCACCGCCGAAGCAGCAGCTAAGCCTCTTGTCCCACCCTGCTGCTTCACATATGCCATGGCCGTGGCAATATCTGACTGAGCTCAGACAGGACAAAACTACAGCCTCCCCGACCAGCGGGAGAGGCAAAGCCAGATGGCCCGAAGATCAGGAAATGCATCTGGACACAAAACTCATCCTGGAACCAGCGACCCTAGGTCGCAAACACCCCCAGGACTTCAGCCAGGCAGACTGGCGTCCGTAGCGACCACCGTCCAAAAACAGGGAAGAAGAAGGAAGACAACTTCCCCAAATGCAGGGCCGGGGCCCGCAACCACCATAGTAGTGAGGATCTGGCCTGGCGGTCCAACCTGATCAATCAAACCAGGGATGAGGGGGACTTGTCCCACTGCAGAGAAACACCCTTCACTGCCGAGCAGCAGTGTGACACTGCGCAAACGGGACCGATGCCAGGGAGGAAAGACAGAGCCCCAGAAGCCACCTGCAAGGGGCAGGGGGAACCACTTTAGGGACAGCGGGGACCAACCAGTCAACGAAAGCGTCTGTGCTTGGTCATAGGAAGAAAAATATCTCCATCCGGAGTGAATCTCGAATCAGACCCAGAGCCTCCAAACGGTGTGACTGGGCTGACACCGATTTCAGGAGAAGTAGTCCAGCCAGACGACCACTGCGTGCACCTGGCGATTGCCACCTCGGCCCCCGGGGCTGGAGCCGACTCCGCCCGCTAGGGCAGATCAGCCAGATCCACCGTGATGCCCCTCAGCCTCACCGAGCCAGAACCAGGGCCACCCATCCGGCGAGGACCCGAGGCGCAGAAACCAGGTAAAACAGGGAGAGCCATAACCGTGTAGTGAAGCTCCAATACTGGCAAGGCGCAGGAAACACCAGCGTAGGGCACACAGGGTGATATGCGGATGCGCCACTGCCCTGTCCAGATAAACCAGGAAGAGACCCTCATGGTGGCCAGACGTACACGTACCAGACAGTGGAGGGGCACCGAGCCATACCGCCCGGGCCCCGTTCTCCTCCGACCATAAGCAGGACGTAGTAAATCATGGTACGCCCTGAGGACGGGACAAGGGTATCCACCCCTTGATGAAGCCGGTTCCTAGCCAGGCCGGCGGTCTGCCCGGGAGGACGGGAACGAAATCTAATTTCGTACCCAGACAAAATCACCCAGCGGACCGAAATTCAGCAAAGTCATCGACCGCAGGCATATCCCCACCCAAAAGCATGGGTAGGGGCAACCCTTCACACTGAGAAGGACTCGTCTTCTGGCCTGTCGCACCTATGCTGCCAGGGACACTTCAGCCCACCTGCGGGATCCCTGACGAGCAGGGAGCCCCAGCCCAATGGCGGAAGGAACGGAGGAAAAGAGACCTCTACTGGGCCGCCAAGGAGTGACCCGTGCTACGGGGGTCCCTACCTCCTGGCTGCAACGTGGCTCCAAGAGCCGCCTAGTTGAAAAGGGAAGACTGCCAGGGCCTGCCTGACCAACAGGACCCCAGCGAAGCAGACATCTAAGCCCTGAAGGAGCCAGCCAGTGCGTCCCCGCCGTGCAGGAGGAAGCCCAACATAAGCAGCTTCATGGTGCGAAGCTTAGCCTGTTCCGAGAGCATTTACAACACCCGAGAGGAACCAACACCGGGCGAAAGCTGACCCTGCCAGAACCACCCAGATAGGGCAGCAGACTCGGCGCTCCTGTCAGCCGGGCCCAAGGCCGGCGTGCCACTAAAGGACGGTAATCAGCGTCTGCATAGTATAGATATAAGATCTTCAAACAAGTCTATAACACTTGGGGAGGGTTGCACTAAGGAACACTGCCATCTAGTGGAGGGCTGAGGAATGGAGCAACCAGAAATAAGCCTGCACAGTGTCAGTCTGATATAAGGGCTGATGAAATTGTGAAACCGGGGTAATTCACCTGTGCAGTGTCAAATGAGTGAGTCTCTATTATAAATGGCTTATATGTGTATAGATGCTATTATATAATATTTAAACTATGATTATCTGTGTTACAGACTTGTTTGAAGATCTTATATCTATACCCCCCTATCTTCTGAGGAAGCGTTGATGTATAGAACGCGAAACATGTAAAGATTGAGCCTCACTACATGACTGTGGGCATCAGCTAGGCAACCACATTAATCCTATATGTGTACAGAAAAGGAAACATAGTATCTGTGTATTGTGGAGATTGCAATCGGGCTGATTATAAACTATCCCAGCATTACATGCACCATATAGGAAGACCATTGTGGGGTACTGGGGTACTAGCTACCACCAGTAGCATATCACAGCTAGCTTGGCCCATTATCATGCAAGGACTCAAGGGGTTAAAATACATTTTGAAATTGTTTTTATGAATTTCTAATGTCAAATCAATAAAATGTGTATTTTATATTCTTGTAGTTATGGTGGTCTTTCTATGGTACCAGTAAAGTCCCAAATACTTTTCCCACCAATGTCCTTTTGTCTCTATGCATTATTAGGGATGTGGTACCTTTACTATAACTGGAGTCCCTGGTAGCCACCCAGATAGGATCTCATAGTCAGTCAATTGTTTTCAACTGTGGAAGGTAGATGAGCCAACCACTACCTGCCCAGCTGAGCCCCCGAGATCGTGGTCACCACGATCAGGCGGAACATAGTGGGCACCACCATGGGCCGCCATATAGAAAAAAAGGGGGGCTGAGACCACTCCCAGTCCCCGCAGCTGCACTCCAAGTAGGACACCTGGGGAACCCACAGCCACACGGCCGGGCTAAGCGGTCCAACAGGGACGCCCCCCCCTGCAAGGGACCACCCCAAACCGGAACTCGTGGCCCCCGTCAATGGGAGAAGAGGGCCACTGCCTGGCGGACCGGTGCCGGCCCGCCTGAGACGCAGGCCAGGCTACCCCCTACAAGAAGTAACCTGACCAAGAGCACAGGACAACTGCCACTGGTCATCCGCTAACGATCAAGGCGCTGTGTGGTGTCTTCCCGTGCGCCGTAGTAGCCACGGCACACCCCTCCATACTATTTGGGGAACACCAGGACACACCATCGACATCCCAAGGGGGGCCCCCGACATAGGAGGGCCCCCGTCAGGGTCCGACTCATCCCAGAGGCAGGAGGGGGGTATGGCCCACCATACGCCCAAGTCCCTGCCTGGGAAACCCAGGACCCCCACACAGTCCCTAAGCGCCACGGAGAGGTCAAGTGGGACGGCACCTGCATCTGCTGCCAATGTAACCCACCCTGGTAACATGGCCCGCAAACTGGGACCTGTAGTACCATGAGACCAGGCACCCCCCACCAATACTGCGCAGGACTCCCACAGGAAGGTGACCCCGGGGGGACTTACCACCTGCTCGCTCTGCCGTTGCCCACCACTGCATATGCTGCCTTTTCCCTGTGAAGAAAAAGGGGGAACCAGCCCTCCACTCTAACACCCCAGGGGGGGAACCCGCCTGCCCTCCCCGCACCCCAGGGGGAGCAGGGGGGCATAGTTACCCATCCAGACGGGCGTAGCAGGTTGCCACCTGAGACAGATCTTCCACCCCGCCGATTCAGGGGGAGCTGCCGGCCATGCGACACCCATGACGCGAGCCCGAGGACCCGCTCCTAAGTGCGCTGGTGGGACGTTTAACCAGCTAGCCGCCCTGCACGGAACGAGGCCCACCGCGGCCGACCCCGCGTGCAGCTAAGGGTTGGCTCGCGTCCGTTGGCCGCGCTGGGGAGACTCCCTGGATCTAGGATATCCAGCCTGTCAGCCAGCCGGCTACTTGATTGCATTCTTCCTCAGAAATCTTGAGAAAAGTTGCTGAGCAGGGCAGGAGGGGTTATGCCAAGTGAGGACTGCCCCCTGGGAGGGGCTGTGTCTGCTTTTAGCTGAACTATGTTCTGCCTAGTCCACTCCTAGTGAAAGATGCATAAACCCCACATGTCAAGAATATGAGGCTGCGTCCGTCAATGAACGAATGAGAAAGATTGGTTTTAACATGTATTTACCTTGTTGCATATGAGTTTATACCACGTTTATACTTAATATATCGACTATTGGGCACAAACCTCATTTAAAGTCCCAAACCTTGCCCTCTTTTTTTTTTGCTTGCCCCCCAACAACAAACTGCTCTGGATGATATTCTGAAACAATGTGAACAAGTCTTGACAGGGCTTCTAAAAGAGGAATAGTTCTTACATGAAAACGAAAATTTGTAAATATCTAGACCAGCCTTTCTCAACACCGAGGAACCCTTGAAATAATTCTCCGGTCCCGGGGAACCCCTGCTGAAAATTAAAAATCTACAACTCATGATACATTAGTGTGATGATCAATGGGAAGAATGCTCCTTACACTTGTGGTCATTGGGAAGAATTACCCCCTTACAGATAGCTAAAAAGATCAATGATGTCATTGGGAATTTATCGGAGAGGTAGAAATTGACCATTGCTCAAGGAACCCCTAGCATCCTCTGGAGGAACCCTAGTTGAGAAACCCTGATCTAGACACTGACAGACAGCCTCTATTGTCCTTCTGAGGCTGATCACAGAAATAATGACTAGCGGCACTTATTCTGCTGCTGGAAAAAAGCTAGCTTTAGTGACACATGAATCATTTTATTACATCTAGGTGACAGTCACAAATCCAGATTAGGTTCATACTTTGATTCAGTTATTTGACCCCAGGTCACAATAGCAATGACAAGCTTTTATATTTCACATAAAATGTAATATGTTTCCCAGTGTAGCCAGGAGGTCAGTGACATCATACAACCATTCCATAAAATGTTTGGTTTACACTTCACCTTTCCCAGCTGACATTTTCCCAGGACCCTCCCCAGCTGCCATCTATAACACACAGACCGAGTTCTTAAATGAATATCAGCCTGCTCTTAATTCTGATTTTATTTTATAATCTGCAGGTAATTTATGCCTTTACATCAACTTGAAAACACCCTTTAGTCAAGTTCTGTGTTCAATAAATAGAAAACATTGACTGAAAGAAATACAACACTTCCATTGCTGGCTTCTCCAGAGAATGCTAGTATCATGGCTGTCATTGTCATGATCCAGTGGCTTAAGTACATTAGAAGTTACTAGCCCCAAATAAATATTCAGATCAGGAATTGTGGTTTACCAAAGCCAGACAGATAAGTAGCATTTCATAAGGAAGCTAGCCTTACATATACCTCTCAGTTCAAGTTTCCTTATAGTGTATGTACAACCAAAAAGATAGTCATAGCTCCCAGCTCTGGAACTTGAGAAAATGAGATGCCTTAAGATGTAAAAGACATGTGGTGTGCAGAATGCGCTGCGCCAAAAATGGGCTTGGCTGCATTGTGTTGAATATTGGGGTGAGCCTGCAGTCCTTGTAGCCACACAGTACTCCATTAATTATTATGCTATGAGTAAGGCTCACATAAACCTAAAGCTGTGCTTTCCAAACTGTGGCCCTCTGCTTGCCTTGGGGCACTATTCCTACAACTGATACGAGGCACTATTCCTCCCACTGGCACCATTAATGGGACACTATTCCTCTTCCCTGTGATGTACTCCAAGAAATGGACTTTACAGGTAAGTTCAAATATCCAGTTTTCTATTTTGTACATCACGGGACACAGAGCAGGTTTAACAAACATGACTACCTTGGATATCCCAAAGCACTGCTAACGAGTGGAGGGAGAGAAAGCCCCCACCTCCAGGCCCAAGAAAAAAAAAACACTACACAGCAGCCGGCAAGAAGCTGCGACTAAACGCAGCATCCTCAGCAGCGGTTACATCCACATTATAAAAATGTGTAAAGGTGTGATTTGAAGACCAGGTTGCAGCCTTGCATACCTGTTCCCTGAGGACTGATGACAGGTAGCTCAGGAGGCCCCTACACTCTTGGTAGAGTGCGCCATCACACAAAATGGTGGATTCCTTCCCTTTACGCCATAGGCTTGAGAAATCAGCTGACCAATCCACCATGGAATGGTCAACTTAACAGCCGGCCTGCCCTTTCTGGTATTACAAATAACGAGTCCAACTACCCAATTACCACAGACAATTTCTAATACACCTTTATAGCCCTTACCACATCCAATGCGCCTGTCCCCTGGCGAATCAGGCTTGGGAAAAAAGGCAATGTCTTGAATCAGATGGAGGAATGAAACCACCTTTGGCAAAAAAGACGGAACAGGACGAAGCACTACCTTGTCTTTATGGTGTATCAGAAACTGTTCCCAACAGGAAAGGGCTTCCAACTCAGATACTCTTCTTGCCGAGGTAATAGTGACCAGGAAGACAACGTTCCGAGTCAGAAGCACCATCAGAATATCCGCAGGAAGCTACAGGTCGCAGAGAAGTTAGACTTTCCACAGCGATAGATGTGTAACAGCTTATGTCTCCAATTGTTAGAAATGCCATTTTTATCTATCCACACCCAAGCACACTCAGTTTTTCTTAGATGGAGTTCCTTGTAATCCACAGCATCTAAAGTCCAGACAGCTTCATGCATGTGAGGTGGTGGCTCTCCTACATGAATATGTGGAACTTCCTCCCTCTCTGCTGGCCGCATCTCATTCATATTCAGCCTATGATGCAGGTTTAAATTAGATTGATTGCTGTGAAGCTGCTCCAATGAACTTTGCACTGATGGACATATATACAGGTGAGTGGCGCTAAACCTTGTAACTTGATGGAAAGTGCATGTGCATCAAATAGGATGTTAGATTAATAAATTGAAAAAACAAGGTGAAGATAAAAAGAGGGGGGGGGGGGGAGTGAACCTGTGTTTACAAGCATACACAAACGAAGTGTAAAAAATCCCGTATGATAACAAATAAACACTTGTAAATGATAAAAAGTCCTTGTGAAAATCCTGGTTCGAGGTAGGAAACAGATGTTTAGGAGTATAGATAGTACAATTGTCCCGAGAAGGGTTGACACAAAACACAACTGTAATGAATCCTGAAACAATTGAAAGACGATCTCTAACGGTATATATCCACAGCGAGCCAGCAGAATGAATAAGAAAACTCCAAATCTTACAGAATGGAGGCTTACCAGAACGTTGTAGGAAAAACGCCTTTGGAAATATGCCTGTGAGGCCACAAGGGTGTCCGGACTATCGGTCGCGTCACACTCTCCTCAGAAGCTCACTACGCGTCACACATTCCAGGAGGGAGGTGCTCCACACGGTAG
>BLSH010400845.1:396096-406347 GCA_018402905.1 Glandirana rugosa
CTGCCCCCCCCCCAGACGTGACTAATTAATACTCACGTCGGGGGACTCCTACTGGTGGTCCCCACGGGTGGGTCCTGGTAATCCTTAACGTGAGACACGGGTAGTCACTACGGACTGTCGTGGAGACTTGTCACGACGGATAATCACGGTGGATACTCACGGGTAGTCACGGTGGATACTCACGAATAGTCATGGCGTATATTCACGGAGTAGTAGTAACGGTAAGTCATGACGGAGTAGTCACTTCCTCTTTTGAATGAATAAATGTTGCAAAACATTGCCTTTGCTTCTTTTTGGAAAAAAAAGTTTTAAAAGCCAGAAAAAAATAAACATCGAGATACAGGCATCACTGATGGGCACAGAGTGCAATTCCTAATGGTCCTGGGTGGGCACCCCTGGTGGTCATCCTCAGGGGGCTGCACTCATAATTAATCAGTGCAGACCCCCCCCCCGTCAGGATAGCAGCCGATTGGCTCTCCTCTACTTGCGTCTGTCAGTGTGAGTAGAGGAAAAGCCGATGCACAGCTTTTCCTGTTCACACTGTGATTGGACACAGCTGATCACGTAGTAAAGATCCTCCATCAGAGGCTCTTTACCTCGACCAGAGATGCGGTGTGTCAGACTCACACACCACACCACCAATCGCCACACTGCGCGATCGTGGCACATCCTGCTGGAAGTCATATGACGCCCAGTCAGGATAATGAAACCACTTCCCGGCCTTCATTTTGCTATATAGCGAGCGGGAAGTGATTAAGCATGCTACTTAAAAATATTTAGCCTAGGTTCACACTAATGAATGGCATATGAAATGCTTAGGAACTGCACCGCGTTCCTGTACAATTCACATGTGATTCAGTGCGGTGCAATAGGAGCCCATTCATTTCGAATCATTTCAAATTGCACAGCATCCACATCAAAGTCCTGCATGTAGCAATTTTGTGAACCCACTGCAACCAGGTCGTTTGGTACCATGCGATCTTCTGGTGCAGGCAAACACACTGCGTTTGGGGTGTCATTAAGATTACACTGACACCCACTGCAGATTGCAAGAGCTGTGCGATTTGAATGCGGTGTAGGAAACACGGATTGTACCGCATTCTAGTGTGAACCAAGGCTTAATGCACCTTAGAGAACAAACATTTGGTTCTAAAGAATAGTAAAAACTCACCAGTATGTTCCAGCTCCTTGTGAGGTCAGGTCCATTCCATCCACACCATAGCTGTCATCATCCATTATTTTAGACAAACCAAAGTCTGTGATTTTAATCTCGCCACATGCTGTACCATCGACAAGAAGAATATTACCTGGGAGAGAATTTTCACATGTTTAAGAGAACTGTTTTCTGAGTTTACTGGCTGATATTTAATCACTAACAATTTTTTGGGATAGAAAAAAAAAAAAAGGCCATGATAGTTAAAATTAGAATGCATGCACACCACCTCGGAAGCGCAGAGAGCGGGCACTTTTAACCCCTTGTGGGGGGGTGGTTAAAAGAGCGCCGCTCTAACAGCGGTAAATCCCCGCTGTGACTAGCGGGGATTTACTGCTAACGCTCCACCGCCCCAGTGTGGATGTAGCCTCAATGAAATGAACAACTGCAACTGCATGCAAAATAGACTAGTGGAAATCGGACATATCAGTTGAAAGGACTCTTTTTTGAATCTTAATCTTTACAGGCGAAGGTTTCTTAACCACTTACTGACTGGCTGCCATTATAATACGGTTGCAGGTTACTGTAAGACGACTCGCGCAGTTGTGGGCGGGAGAGCAGCAGCACGCTCTCGCGCCCACTGCCTGAGCATGTCCACAGGTCGGGCGGACTCGCTTTCCGCTGGCAACCCGCGATCACCTGTTACAAAGGCAGAACGGAGATCTGCCAGTGTAAATATGGTGGATCTCCGTTCTGTCAGGAGACATATGACAGATCTAATGTTCCCAGTAATCGGGAACAGTTAAATCTGTCATGCCCCTGCCAACCCAGCCCCCCACACAGAACACAGTAAGGGAACACAGTTAACCCCTTGATCGCCCCCTACAGTTTAACCCCTTACCTGCCAGTGACATTTATACAGTAATCAGTGGCTATTTTTAGCTCGGATCACTGTATAAAGGTCATTGATCCCAAAAAAGTGACTTAAGTGTCTGATCTGTCCGTGGCAATGTCGCAGTCCCGATAGAAATTGCAGATCGCTGCCATTACTAGTAAAAAAAAGAAAAAAAAAAAAGAAAAATGCCATAAATCTATTCCCATAGTTTGTAGACACAATAACTTTTGCGCAACCCAATCAATATACGCCTATTGCAATTTTTTTTTTTTACCAAAAATATGTAGAAGAATATATATCGTCCTAAACTTAGAAAGGAATTTGTTTTTTTTACAATTTTTTTTTTTTTGGATATTTATTATAGCAAAAAGTAAAAAATATTGTTTTTTTTTTTCAAATTTGTCATTCTTTTTTGTTTATAGCGCAAAAAATAAAAAACACAATTGTCAGTTAAAGCGATGCAGTGCAGAATTGCAAAAAGTGCTCTGGGTCAGGAAGGAGGTAAATCCTTCCAGGCTGAAGTGGTTAAGGAAAAAAAAAAAAAAAAAAAAAAAGGACAGCAAGTGATACTTTAGAACACAAAGCAATTCCGATCTAAATATTGATTATGCCAACTGGAGTTTTCAATATTATTATTTTTTTTTTTTTTGTACAAAATATTTTCTTTTATTTTAAAGCTTGCATTACAAATAATATGCATGCTCACCTTCCATACCTGGAGGCATCTATTTCCTATCTTATCTGGTATAATTGTAGATGCATGTACTGTATATTTGGAAGGATTACTTGCATAAAAGACCATATAACTGAGAAATCAGCCAAACGTGAGCATTGTCTAATGACTAAAGGCTAGTACACACTAGTAGTTTTTTTTTGTTCAACCCAGCAGGGCTGAACGAAAAAAAAAAAATGACAGCTCAGGAGGAGCTGCTGTACTAACAAGCCAATGTTAGTACAACAATCTTCCCTGCTGTACTATTGTGTTCTGACAGCCCCCGCCAGAACACTGGTCAGCGCTCTCAGCCATTGGCTTAGTGCTCTGATCAGGAGCTGATCGCCAGACCTTTTTCGGTCATGCCCCTTCGTCAGAAGCCGGCTTCTGTCGGACTAACTCCAGTACACACGGGCCGAAAGTCGGCCATTTCTATTGAACCGGCAGATGCCACTCAACATTCTGCCCATGTGTACAAGGCTTAAGGGTAAAATACAACATGTCAAAGACACAAAGAAATTGAACCATTATCATTTTTGTGGACACACTGTTCCACCTTTCGGAGACCTACATATGCGCCTGGCACCTTAAACCAATCAAGTTTTTACCTTCGTTTTTTTTAAAATGTCTCTCATACCAGCATATGTTGACATAGAGGTGATGTCACTATATGCAATTTGAAAATAGAGACTAATTATATACTAGAAGAGCAGTACCTTGATATTACCATGGGTTAACTATATTTCCAATACTGAATGTATACTGTTCAATTGTTTATCCCATAAATTCGGGCATTTATCCTGCTATGGTGTCAGTTTGTACTATTGAATGCATATACCTTTTGATTGTTCAGCACATAACTGAGCATTTATCCTGTTATGGTGTCATTTTTATACTAATAAAATGATTTATCCAACTCTGTTTGACCCCCTGGCCTCACTTACACACCTCATTCAAAGTCCCAAACCTTTTTTCGTGTATGCATACAATAGGGATGGAGACGAATGTCTCATTTAAAGTCCCAAACCTTTTATTTTATTCAAGGCCCAAAATGCCAGTCATCCAACCCAGCTGAATCTGATCAGGCAATGGGTTCAGGTCTTTGGTGACAGGAAGACTCTCACACCACTGGCCAATGGCTCTGAAGATGGGGAGAGGTTAATGATTGTTGAGGGGGGGGTTAGGAGATTGGCAGTACCAGCCACATCTCCCTGTGGATCTCTTGTTCTCCTGCTCTGTACAGACAAATATTTGGTTGACAGAGCTCACTTTGAAAGTCTGCAAGTTTACGGACCAACTGGCAATGAACAAAAGATTTAATAATGCATTTGCAACACAGGTCTACACACCCC
Source organism: Glandirana rugosa (assembly GCA_018402905.1). Classification (NCBI taxonomy): domain Eukaryota; kingdom Metazoa; phylum Chordata; class Amphibia; order Anura; family Ranidae; genus Glandirana; species Glandirana rugosa. The sequence continues at coordinate 400,209 of BLSH010400845.1, forward strand.
CACCATATTCTACTCACCTGGCTTTAGATCATAATGGATGATGGGCGGCTTGATCTCATTGAGATAACGTAGTGCATTGACTATTTGCATTACAATAGACCTGGCTTCTTTTTCAGACATCAGTTTGTGCTGTTTCAGATAGAAGTCAAGATCATTTCCTTCACAGTATTCCAGCACCGTACAGAACCTGGAAACACAAGGACACCAATGGTTATTTTAAAGCATTTATATAGCAGTTCAACATATGATGTCAAGAAATATAGTAAAGTGTACCAATCAAATACATACCAAATCACATTAATACAGCATGTAAATGGTCGAACAGACTATAACTACATTTTATTAAAATTCCCTGTACATTTTCTGCTGTTTATGTTTTTTTCCCCAGGTTTTCATGAAGTTGTCATCATCTAGGTGACTAGATAACACACAGCCAGAGACCAATTTACCAGACCTGCTTTTATTTAACCCAAAACAGGTTCACTTTAAAAGCTGCACATCACAAATAACAGGAAATAAGCATGTGGTGCTAAAAACATTAAAGTGGACGTAAGCCCTGAAATTTGAGCTGGGCACATAGATCTGCAGTGTTTTATTATCCATCTTCAAAGCCCTGTGTCTCGTAGCGGTCTCTTGTTCAGTTCTGTTATCAGCCTGACAATTTCTCATATGATAAAAACAGCTGGAGTTTGGTGTTGGGGAGGGAGCTATAAATAGATTAGCAGTGCCCTGAAGTAAACAAAGAAGAGAGCTGAGAGTCTCTACCTATGAGGAGAGGGGGTGTGTGCCTTTCCTCCAATCAGCTGTCTTGGCTGTGTGCCCAGGCTTCATATAATGCTAATCAGGAAGAGAAAAAATCCTAACACGATCTGCACTTTCAAAAGGATATATACAGCGGAAGACAGAAGCTATACATGTAAAACGTTTATAGGGAGATTTGTTTCATCTCTGTGTATTATCTGTGGCTGTTCACTTCACTGGGTATAATGGAGGGTTTACATCCACTTTAACCACTTCAGCTCCGGAAGGATTTACCCACTTCCTGACCAGGCCATTTTTGCGATACGGCACGGCGTCGCTTTAACTGACAATTGCGCGGTTGTGCGACGTTGTAGCCAAAACGAAATTGATGTCCTTTTTTTCCCACAAATAGAGCTTTCTTTTCTATTTGATCATCTCTGCGGTTTTTATATTTTGCGCTATAAACAAAAAAAGAGCATCAATTTTGAAAGAAAAAAAAACAAAAAAAAAAACAAAACAATATTTTTTTACTCTTTGCTACAATAAGTTTCCAAAAAAAAAAAAGTAAAAAAAAAAACAAAAACAAATTTCTTCCTCAGTTTAGGCCAATATGTATTCTACATATTCTTGGTAAAAAAAAATTGCATATATTGATTGGTTTGGGCCAAATTTATCACGTCTACAAAATAAGGGATAGATTTATGGCATTTTTTATTATTATTTTTTTTTTTTACTAGTAATGGCGGTGATCTGCGATTGTTAGCATGACAGACATTGCGGCGGACAGATTGGACACTTGTGACACTTTTTTGGGACCAGTGACATTTATACAGGGATCAGCGCTATAAAATGCACTGATTACTGTGTAAATGTCACTGGCAGGGAAGGATTTAACACTAGGGGGCAATCACTGGGTTAAATGTGTTCCCTGGGAGGTGTTTCTAACTGTATGGGGGCTGGGCTGACTGGAGGAGGAGAGCGAGCGATGGATGTTCCTAATCACTAGGAACAGACCATCTCTCTCTACTCCCCTGACAAAACGGGGATTTGCTTTGTTTACACTGGCAGATCCCAGTTCTGCCTCTCTCTGGAGCGATCACGGGTGGCCACTGGCCAGCGGACCCGCTGGTTGGCTCCCCCCGCTAACGAATGGGCGCGCGTGCCCACAGATCCCCGTGTATGCGCCCAATGTACACCCACGGCGATTTGCGCAGCCGTGCCAACCTGCTGCAGTATGATGACGGCAGCTGGTCGGCAAGCGGTTAAGGGCTCATTTACACAGCAACGTACAGCTGCCGCACACTAAACCATAGCAGCAGTGAGCCAGCGGTGTAATGCCAGTTTCAGCTATTCTTCCAGTGCAGAAAAAATGCAGCTCACTGTACTATATGTGCACAGGGCCTAAAAGTAACAACAGTTGTGCTCAAAAGTTTGCATACCCTGGGAGAAATCGTGAAATGTTGGCATTGTTTAAGAATAGTGATCATATGAAGCCATTTATTATCACATAGTTGTTGGGCTCCTTTTAAACCCCGGAAGGATTTACCCCCTTAACGACCAGGCCATTTTTTGCGATACGGCAATTGCGCGGTCGTGCGGCATTGTACCCAAACAAAATTGATGTCCTTTTTTCCACCACAAATAGAGCTTTCGTTTGGTTGTATTTGATCACCTCTGCGGTTTTTATTTTTTGCGATATAAACAAAAAAAAAAACATTTGCTAGTATGCATCGTATATTAGCACATTATGTGCGACTTACCTGCAAACGAAGCCCGTGTCGTCCTCGCTGCAGGCCGCATCCATCTTCGCCCGTCTTCCATCTGGGGCCGCAGACTCTGGCTCTGTGACTGCATGCGCGCAGGTGCCGCCAGTCACGGCACCGAGCTGTCTCGGGTCCTCATTGCATAGATTGATAGCAGCAAGAGCCATTGACTCCCACTGCTGTCAATCAAAGCCAGTGACACGAGAGATGGGGGCAGGGCCAAATCCTGCTTTTAGTGTCAATGGACGCAGCAGCAGGACTCGGGAGACGGGCGCCCCCATGGAAAGCGGCTCTACGAGGGGGCACCCAATGAAGAGGAGGGGCCAGGAACGCCACCAGGACACTCAAGAAAAGGACGATCAGGGCTGCTCTGTGCAAAATCCTTGCCCAGAGCAGGTAAGTATAACATGTTTGTTATTTTACACAAAAAAGAAAAAAACCACCTTTACAATCACTTTAACACAAAATATAAAGACAACATAGCTCATTATATTCGTGAAAAAGAGCCTATTGGGTTCTTAAACAAAATTAGCCCCTTAACACAATGGAAAGTTGAACTAGCTGAATATGTGAAAAGGCGACTACAGCTTCATCTGCTTGACTTTGAATCCATAGAAAGATAGTCTTGAACCTTAAGACTCAACTACATTCTTCCACTTCTAAAGTCCTGTCCCCACAGAGCGCCCCTGGGGCCTAAAAAAAACGCCAGTGCAGTTTTCTAGGGATGAGCTAGATGGCAGTCTTGTAAAACAAGCTATATACATTGGCATCCTATTGTGTCTACTCTTGGCTCGTTGCTTTTGAAAGAAAATGAATAGTGGTTTTGTATGTCTTTTATTGTAGTTATTACAACAAAATGGTCTGTTTAAGCCACTTAGAGGGTGGCAGAACTGTGGCCAAGGCACTCTTCTGAATCCCCTCTGAAATGACAAAAAAAGTATTTTTGAGGAAAAACAAAAAAAAACAAAAAAGAAAAACCAGTGCCTGGGAGAAAGATTTGCACCACCCCAACCACATCAAGGCAACAGAGAGAAATTTCCTTTTGATGAGCCTACGCCAGACTAAGGGACAGGAGATCAATGTTGTGTCATGCTGTGATCCCACCTTGTCCCCCTGCAAAACTTAAAATGGTTCTTTGCAACATAAGACTGCCAGCTCAGACACTTGCCTTGCCGGGAATGATAGCTACAAGGAGAGCAACCTTGTGGGTGGGAGTAGAAATAGGAATATCTCGAATGGGTTCAAACAGACCAGGAGAACCATGCGGCAGATAAGGATGGGCTTGGGCATGTTCGGAACTGAACGTGCCTGAGCCCACCATGAAGTGAACACTGCGCTATGCTAATCACAAGCAGGGAGACATTTTCCCAATTGCTGCAGCCGCGCATCAGGGAAATGCCCCACTGCCTGTGATAAGCGCAGGGTTCACTTCCAGGCTGGCTCGGGCCCATCCTTAGTGGCAGATTCCCTGCACAAAGGTCTTAAATAGTGTAAAGCCTACAGACCTTGGAACAGAACAAAAAGTGTAAAGACTTAACCTTTTTCCTGGGGCTAGGAGCCAAAGGTTGGTCAAGACCCAACTGCAGGAAGCAAATAGTCTATCAACTGGTTAGGATTTGGGGTGGATGCCCCAGGACTCATATGCCCGGTGAAGTACGCCTTTCACATCAGATGATAGATCATGCAGGAAGTGGACTTCCTAGCAGCAAGCATTGTAGGAAAAACAGACTTGGGACAAATGCCCCCTTAGAACTTGGGCTTCAGCAGCCATTATGTCAGAGCCAGCAACTGAGAAGCAGAATAGAAAACTGGCCCTTGAAATAGTAGATTTGGACAGTCTGGCAGGGACCACTAAGCATCTGCTGGAGGTCTTACCAGGTTGGCGTATAACAGCCAACCCACTTGGACCAATCCAAAGCAATGAGGATGGAATGTTTTCCATCTCAATCCTGAAGGGCATAACAGGAACGTTTCAGGGGAGGAAAGGCATTCCACTCTATCCGCTCTAGAAGGATGCATACCATATTGTCGGGATCCACCCAGATAGCTGATCGGCAGCAGGCGCGGCCTATCAGTACGCCACTGAGAGCCTGAGCTAGCTGTTCTCTCCCCTGTTCAGCCCAGCGTTCCAGTAAGTGCTGGAGGGGCAGAGCGGAGAGCTTGGCTCTGGGAAGAATGAGAACTGAGTTATCAGCAGTCATATGATTGCTCAGTTTTTGAGCTTAGAGCCGGTGAAAGAAAGCTGCAGCTTTAGACTAATGCTGCAGCATGGAAGTGAATATGTGTGTTTTTTGTTTTCACTACCCCAAAATTTCTCTTTGAAGCAGAACTAAACCCTCTTATACTTTACAGCCTAAGAAGCTGCCAGTTGCTTTGGTGTAGCACATTTGATCAAAATATGACAAGCAATGGTGACAGTTATTTATGGCATGCTTTCAATGTAACTGTTTTGGGAAACATTTAAATTGATGGGTTTAGCTCCACTTTAAAAACCGGTGTGCATCTTCCCCTGGTAGTCTGCTTGCAAAAATGAGACAGCTGAATCCATGGTGAGAAAAGGGCACTTATGAACAAACGCTGCACCGAAAATAAAAGAACAAAGCAAGCAAATGCTTAGTGGAGCAAACAACTAATCGGGACAATTCCAAACCACCTCCATCAGTGGTTTAGAGAAGAAAAAAAAAAAACCCTAGAAAAATCGAAGGATAGTCTTTAAAATCAGCAAAGCTACATGACAAGATGTCCAGCTATAGTACACTAGCAAAAAACGGAGGCAAGCTGTTGAGAAGGGCCCTAGGCCGTGCATGCCAGTGTCCGACCCTACCATAGGCAGCAGTATAACATGAATGCTTAAAAAAAACCCCTGCAAGGCAATGTTCTAATGTGCCTATGCATCGCATTCTAGCACATTATGAGAGAGTTCGGTTACAATAAAGCCCTCCAGCGCCACACTGTCACCACCGAGAGGGCTGACATCTTCCCTCAGTCTTCCTTCTGGGTTCACATCCTCCAGCTACATGAGTGGACGGGGGAGCAAGGACGTCACTCCTGCACATGCTCGCGGGAATCGCTGTTTACAGCACGGGCTCTGAGGTTCTGGCACTGTGTGCTGGACCTTCAGGCCTCATACACACGGACGTTTTTTGACGCCGGCGTTTTTTGCAGCTCTCCATGTTAGTCAATGGCCCTATAAAAACGCCGAAGTTTTTGAGCTGTAGATGGCGTCGGCGTTAGTGAGCTGAAACTAGAACCCACGGCCAGCGCGTTCTGAGGCTGTAACGTTTTGGCATTTTTTGATGCCGACGCCACAAAACGCCAACTAACGCCAACTAATTTTTTAGGTTGAAAAAAAGGGATTTTATTAAAACTTACCGTAAAATCCTTTTCTTCGAGTTCACTGACAGACGCAGCCTCTTCATGACTTTGTGGGGTTTTATGTTCGTCTTACCAGGAGTTAACTAGGCAGGGAAAAAAAGTCAGCTGGCCCCTCCCCTGGGGGCCGTCCTCTTTCCCTACATTAAAACCCCCCTCCCAGAGGAGCTCTCCAGTTTGTACACAAGCCGTACCAAAAACAGAGCCCAGAGGGGTGGGTGCTGCGTCTGTCAGTGAACTCGGAGAAAAGGATTTTACGGTAA
>BLSH010400845.1:414397-434034 GCA_018402905.1 Glandirana rugosa
ATATATATAACCATTTAACCTCCACTTTGACCGCGACGAGTTAACTTTTTGTGTTTTGGGTTTTTTTATTTTTTGTTTTTTTATTTTTGGTGTTTTTTATTATTAATAGGAACTATATCTTAAAGGTCGTGCGACCATATGTTATGATGTATTTATAAGTTTATTTAATCATTCACCTTGTGATTTACATGCATGTTATTTATATTTATAACACAAGGATTTATACACTTGAGATCTTTTTATTTTTATTTTTTTTTACTTTATAAGCAAACCATCCCCATGCATTATATACTACCGTAGGACAGCCAAAGTAAAGGTTTATGCCCCACCCCACGGACTTTTACCCCAATAGCCTTTACTTGTATTGTATACCAGCGTGCTGGAAATTCTATATCAAGGATAATTATTATTTTTTGTGGTTTTTATTTTTTTGTTTTTTATTTTTTTGGGTTTTGTGTTTTTCAATTGAGCAGCGCCAGTTTCACCTCCAATTTACCAATATATATATATATATATATATATATATATATATACACATACACACACACACACACACATTTAGTAGCCCTGATAATAGTGAAGGAAAATAGGTTTCAAAAGCAATGACCCAAGAAGAGACAAAATAGGATGCCGATGTATACTTCTTCTTTTAACCACTTGCCTACTGGCCACTTTCACTCCCTGCCTGCCCAGGCCAATTTTCAGCTTTTAGCGCTGTCACACTGAATGACAATTGCACGGTCATGCAGCACTGTACCCATATGAAATGTTTGGCTTTTTTTTTTTTTTTTTTTTTAAACACACAAATACAGGTTTCTTTTGGTGGTATTTAATTGCCACTGGGTTTTTTATTTTTTGCTAAACGAAAAAAGACCAAAAAGTAAAAAAAAAAGGGATTTTATTATAACTTACCGTAAAATCCTTTTCTCTGAGTTCACTGACAGACGCAGCCTTCTTATGACACGTGGGGTTATGCTCATATCACTAGAAGACTAGGCAAAAATAAAACAAAAGCATAGGTTGGCCCCTCCCAGGGGGCTGTCCTCACCTTAGCATATAATCCCCCTGCTCTGCATAGCACATCAGTTCGTAACAAGCCGCACAAACTCAACACAGAGGGGTGGGTGCTGCGTCTGTCAGTGAACTCAGAGAAAGGGATTTTAGGGTAAGTTAGAATAAAATCCCTTTTACTCTTCCCTTCACTGACAGGCGCAGCCTTCTTATGACACGTGGGGACGTCCCAAAGCTGTGCCAATCAAGAGGGGTGGGCAAACTATAACAACTGTACCCAACAGAAAAACGCCCTCTCAGGCGGCGCTAATCGCGCCTACACTGCCGCTTGTAATACCTTGCGGCCAAAAGCAGCATCCGAAGATGCCGAAACATCAATTTTGTAAAACTTAGTAAACGTGTGCACTGAGGCCCAAGTAGCCGCTTTGCACACCTGAGACACTGAGGCTTGGTGTCTAAACGCCCAGGAAGTACTAACTGCCCTGGTGGAATGAGCCGTGACTGGAAACGGGGGAACCTTGCCCCGAATCTCATATGCATGAGTCACGGTCTTCCTTATCCAACAAGAAATGGTAGCTGACGAGCCTTTGCGCGACCCTTCCGTCAGCACAAATAAAGACTCGGACTTCCGAAAAGAAGCTGTAGAAAACAAATACACCCGCAAAGCCCCCACAACATCCAAAGAATGCAGTTCAACTTCTTTGGGATGCGACGGGTGCGGGCACAATGAGGGAAGAACAATATCCTCATTTAAATGAAAAGAAGAAACCACCTTCGGAAGAAACGAAGGGGAAGGTCGCAAAACCCCCTTGTCCTTGTGAAGGACCAAGTAAGGTGGCTGCTAACTCAGACACCCGCCTAGCGGATGTGACAGCAACCAGAAAAGCCACTTTCTGCGACAGAAATTGACTCCGTGCGGCGATCGGCCGCCTCCCTAAAAGATGGCGACCCCTCCAAGGGAATGGTCGTTGCCTTATTCAGATGGGCCACTGGAGGGTCCACTGTTGGGGAAGCCCATCTCTTAGTAAAGCTATCCTCAAAGGGGTAGCGCACCGCAAAGCTTTTAGGAAAAGCAAAGGAATTTGGTGGCCACAGCCATTCCTTGAACACTGCCTGTTCAAACACCTGATCATAAGGGTAAGCCCTAGGGGACCTAGGGGGTTTAAGTGATCCACAAATATATGTGGACTTATGCGACTCCCCTGCGTGGTCAAAACCACATGGAGTCGCGGATATCAGTGCGGCCACTATCGCTTTATCACGCGAAAAAGGAGCCTCCTGATCACCTTCGCCGTCTGAGGGCAGTTCACCCTCTGGTAGGTCCACAGGTGTGACCACCGAGGTGCTTTCTGGATCCGAAGCCTCCCCTGAGGAATGGGGGGGGGGGTGTGGGCGTTTCTTGGGGCCCCCCGGAACCGGGTCTCCGGAAAGAATTCCCTAAATACCGCCCTCAGCTGTTCCAAGGACACCAAGGTTCCTGGGGTGGATTGTTGATCCACAGGTACCCCTGCCAAAGCATTGCCGGCCTCTGACATCCCAGCCTTCCGGCACCCCCACTGTGTGACCACCACCTCTACCCCACCAATCAGCCAGGGAGACCCGGGAGGATTGCACCCACCGCTACTAGCACCCAGGGAGAGCCAACTATACTTGCTGTTTTAGATGCCTCAGCACTGTGACCGGAAAGAGCAATGCCCAAAAATCCACTGCACTTCAAAAGCCTGCACCACCGAGCGTCAGCCACGTTGTCCAAGTGAAACCAGAAGTACTACTTCCGTTTTTAAAACACTTCCTGTAATACCAAAAACGACCACTGGGGGCCGCCAGAGGACAGGCTGAAAACCACATGGTTACCAAACAAATGGATGCTGCCATTAACACAAGCAGAGCTTTATAGGAAAATGGCGCGGTCGGCGGTGAATGAGCGGTGATCCACACCGAATGGCGGCGAACCGCTTAACGCAGTGCTCCGAACGGTCAGTGCAAGGTGCGGTACTGCGGGGGGGGGGGAGGGGGAGTGGGGGGGGAGATAATCCTCAAAGGGGTACCACCCTGTGTGTCCCTACTAACGGACCCTCACCGGCCGGCTACCACAGAAGCTGCCCAGGTGCCCACTCTCCGCGCCCCTAGGGCGGAAGAAGGGTCCACTCACCAATCCGACAGGCGCAGCGGGTAGCCACCGGGAGCAGACTTACCTCCCCATAGAGAGGCATGCTGCTGGCCAGGCCCCTGGACAGGCGAACCAGTCACTGGGCTCTAGTGGGTTTTAGCCACTGGCCACCTGCACGGAACGGGTGCTATGCGGCGGGCCCCCGCTAAGGGTAGCTCGCATAGTGTCGGCCGGACTGGGGAAAGCTTTGGATTCTAGATATCCTCTATACCATCAGCCAGCTTCTTGATAGCAGTCTTCATCAGAAAAAATATTCAGGAGACCGCAGATCCCATAGGGAACCAGGTCTACTCCTTGCACTAGGCCAAGGGTAGGCAACCTCGGCTCTCCAGCTGTGGTGAAACTACAAATCCCATCATGCCTCTGCCTCTAGGAGTCATGCCCATAATTGTCAGGGTCTTGCAATGTCTCATGGGACTTGTAGTTTCACCACAGCTGGAGGGCCGAGGTTGCCTACCCCTGCACTAGGCAATTAAAAACTGATGTGCTATGCAGAGCAGGGGGATTATATCCTAAGGTGAGGACAGCCCCCTGGGAGGGGCCAACCTATGCTTTTGTTTTATTTTTGCCTAGTCTACTCCTAGTGATATGAGCATAACCCCACGTGTCATAAGGCGGCTGTGTCTGTCAGTGAACGGAAGAGTAAAATGTTTTGCTTAGTTTCCCTTATAAAATTTGCCGATGAGGCTACACTTACAAGCAGCACTGATAATCAAGACACTGATGATCAGTACCCTGAGTATTAGTGTAGATGTTCCCTTTCACACATGTCAGTTACTGACTCTCCTCTCAATGTGACAGCATGCCAATAACCGTCAAGTGTGTTTACATCATGATCCGCTCGAATTGGACCCAGCTGATCATGTGGTAAAGGGCTGCTGTGATTGGTCCTTTACCCCAATCTGTGACAGCGATTGCAGAGCCCACCGGGTGCACGCCGAGCATGGTTCTGGGAGGATGTCAACAGTCGCCCTCCCAGTACTGGACAACCACGCTGTAGCCGTCATTCGGCTATAGCGTGGTCAGCAAAGGGTTAAAGGACTGCCTTCTAGTACATCCCTGTAAAACCTAATTTGTAGGCACTTAGGGGGTTTTATCACCATTGGTCTGCCTAAAAGATGTGGACAAACTATATCCTACTTACGTGTCTGTATCCAAGGAAAAGTAATCATAAAGTTTCACTATTCTTGGGTGATCGAGCTCTTTGTGTATTCTGTACTCTCTGCAGGCATGCCTACAAACAAATGGGCTGGTTAATAAGGTTGAAGGGAGGAGAGACAGATTCTATTATGAAAGAACACAAAAACGATTTACTTGTGGTAATTTTCCTTCTTCTCGTCTCTCCAGCTCTTGTTAAGTTGGTGAATTTTCACAGCAGCATATCTTTGTTCATAAAGATCAAAAGCCTGAAATAAACATGTAATGGCACAGTTAGAGCACAATGTTATTTTGGAAAGGCATACATATCAAGTCAGTGGAAGCAGCCTAGACTGAAAGTGGTCAATATGTCTGGTATCCGGCTGCTCTTGAACACTAGTGGCTTTTAAAGTGGTTGTCAACCTGTGATAACCACTTTAACCTACAGGTAAGCCTAGAATAAGGCTTACCTGTAGGTTACCCTGCATATCTCCTAAATCTGCACGGTTTTGGCACATTGTGAAGAAACGGCCTCCGTGCCGTTTCTCCACTGACATTGTGCCGTGAGCCGGAGTCGTGGCCCCGGAAGGAAGAGGGGCAGAAGATGGATGTGGCCAGCGCTGGACTCGTTCGCAGGTAAGTGGCACATAATGGGTTACTATTCGATGCATAATAGCCCATTATGCTTCTAATACACAGCCTAATATATAACCCCATCTGGGTTTACTTCCTCTTTAACCAGCTTTTATTAACTTGCAGTTAACATTTCTGCAGCACCGTCTATAGTGACAACACATAGGTAACGGACCTGTATGTAAAGCTGGGCTCTGAGAAAACAGCTAAATATATACCTAATGTATAGGTCAAAATGTCATACCTACAACGGGAACTGTAATTCAGTCAGTCTTTTTATCCAGACCATTAACCTTCCCCTTTTCCTTCATACAGTTAAAGTGAAATTCCTGGCTAACCATAAGTATTCTTAAAGTCCCCAGCCCTCCTGCTACCTATTCTGTCAACCTTATGTAAAAAAGAAAATCTGTGTACTTACCCTTTATTTAGCCATTCTGGTCCAGTCATGCGATCCCCAGTGTCAGTCAATATCTAGCTGCAGGGGAGAAAAGAGTGAGCGGGACATTACAGGGCAGGGATGTCGCTTATAGGCTCCCATAGCCTAGCCGTTGTCTGTGCTCCCTCCTTATTCCTGCAGCCGGCCACTCTCTGACACAGGGAAGCTGGAGCTTTGGCATCGCACGACTGGAACAGGCTGAAAAAGGTAAGTATACAGATCTTTTTTACATAGGGTAGACAAAATAAGTAGCAGGAGGTGGGAGGGGACATATTTAGGAATAGTTATGATTAAGCAAGAATTCCACTTTAAGTTTTTTCACTAACCTACCCCCAACATGTTGGCTATACCATTATATAGTGAGCGGAAAATGATGGCTGGCGAGTGTGGGCTGCCTGGGAGCGGGGGGGATGCATGGGAGCCGTTCTCCTAGAGCAAGAGAGCGTGGAAGGAGAGGAGAGCTGGCTGGATTACAGAGCGTGACAGACAGAACCCTGGTCCAATACCAGAATGTGTTCTGTCTGTCACATGCCCGGGTCAGGAGGCAGTACTGTGTGTGACCGTGATATATAGAAAAAGAGAAAGTGCAAAAATATTGGGCCTTTGACAGTGGTCTCTGGATATATACATAAAAGCACACAAAAACATTGAAATAGAGAGCGGTAAATTATTTATTCATACAAAAACATATAGAATAGGAGATACATCCATGAGTAGCACGAGGCTCACACATATAAAATCAATGCAGAGAGAAACAGTCAGATGTAGCGTGGAGCTTGCCTACATGTCTCTGGTGTATATATCAGGCGCATTCAGGCTAAGGGGAGACCAAATAGTGACACAAACATGCTAGCATCCACTCGATGTGGGAACCGGCTGGTGTATAGATCAGATGTCAAAAACTCTTAATTTGATAAGCCATTTGGGTACAGAGAGTGACGGTGGAGCGGGTCCTCGGGGAGAACCAAACACACGGCTGGACATCTACATAAGTTCCTCTCCCTTTTCTGAGGGAACCTGGACATTTATTTATGGCATTTTCGTTTCCTCTTCCTGATTATATACCCTTAGCGTAGACCCGAGTTTTGCCTTTGGCCATCTTTGGCTCTGTATTATGGCCACCTTTGGTTCTGTATTACAATGGAAGTGATTGCTACACTCTCTGTACCCAAATGGCTTTTCAAATTAAGAGTTTGTGTGACCTCTGATCTATACACCAGACAGTTCCCACATCATGCCAGCAAGTTTGTGTGTCGCAATTTGGTCTCCCCTTAGCCTGAATGCACCTAATATATACACCAGAGATTTGTACAGTCAGTCAGATATGGAGATTCAAGCCCTGAGGAAGCAGTTTATACCGTGAAACATGCAGGCAAGCGCCACGCTATGTCTGACTGTTTCTCTCTGCATTGATTTTATATGTGTGTGCCTCATGCTGCCCATGGATGTATCTCCTATTTTATATGAATAATAGGATTTTATTAAGAACTTACCGTAAAATCCTTTTCTCTGAGTTCATTGACAGACGCAGCCTCTATTCATGACACATGGGGGTTTATGCACATCCTACTAGGAGTAGACTAGGCAAAAAGAAAAAAAAGCAAGCTGGCCCCTCCCAGGGGGCCGTCCTCACTCAGCATAAAACGCCCCAGTTCTGCATAGCATATCGGTTCGTAACAAGCCGTACAAAAGCAACACGGGGTGGGTGCTGCGTCTGTCAATGAACTCAGAGAAAAGGATTTTACGGTAAGTTCTTAATAAAATCCCATTTTCTCTTACGTTCATTGACAGACGTAGCCTCTATTCATGACACATGGGGACATCCCAAAGCAGTGTCCAACAAGAGGGGTGGGTAAACAATAACAACTGTACCCAACAGACTCCTCTCAGGAGGCGCCAGCCGCGCCTATACCGCCGTCTGCAAAACTTTGCGGCCAGAAGCAGCATCAGCGGATGCTGGCACAACACCTTGTAAAATTTTAACAAAACTGTGCACCGAGGCCCATGTAGCCGCCTTGCACACTGAGACACCGAGGCTTGGTGTCTGAAAACCCAGGAAGTGCTAATCGCCCTGGTGTAATGATCCGTGACCGGAAAAGGGAATTCTTGGCCCCGAACAGTATACGCATGGGTCACAGTCTGTCTGATTCAACGGGATATAGTAGCTGATGAGGCCGCCTAACCTTTGCACGGTCCTTCCGTCAGTACAAACAAAGCATTAGACTTCCGAAAAAAAGCTGTAGCCGACGAATACACCAGCTGAGCCCTTGCTACATCCAAAGAGTGCAAAGCAATCTCCTTGGTATGAGACGGGTGTGGACACAATGAAGGGAGAACAATGTTCTCATTAATGTGAAAAGGGGAAACCACCTTCAGTAGTAACGAAGGGAAAGGGCGCCTTATCCTTGTGAAGCACCAAGTAGGGAAACCTACATGACAAAGCCGCCAACTCAGACACCCGTCTAGCGGATGTAATGGCCACCAAAAAAGCCACCTTTTTGTGACAGCAATTGTAAGGGAATGTCCCTGATTTTCTCATATGGCGGTTTGTGCAGTACGAAAAGTACTAAATTTAAATCCCACGGTGTCAACGGCGACCATAATTGAGGAGCTACATGACGTACACCCTGTACAAATGTACGTATCAAAGAATGCGTAGCTAAAGGACGTTGAAAAGGAATCGCCAGAGCCAAAATCTGACCCTTGAGTGTACTCAAAACCAATTTGGTATCCAGGCCTTGCTGCAAGAAGGCCAGCACCCGGGATATAGAAAAAGAGCCCAACCCCCCGCCTCACACCAGGCAATATAATCCTGTGTAACAAAAATGTGTAGCGCTAGAGAATAAATGTGAGCAAACAATATTAACCAGGTCATACATGAACAGTGTTGAAACATAAATCACATATTGATGAGCAGAAAACAGGGTAGACTGAGAATCAGTCCAATCCACACCATAATTAATCCAATGATAATAACCAAAAAAGAAAAATGTATTTTTAAGTGAACATAGTACGTGTTCAAATAAATTAGTTCATAATCAGTCCTTCACCCAAAACACCAGTAGAGTGACCAATACTTCCAGCAAGTTGCAATACACCGGCATGCACTGTGCACCTTCACCATAAGAAATGGGTACTCTTACCGGATATAAGAGATTTCAACGCATGTATAAGATAATACTCAAGATGGTTAGATTGAGATCTTAGGTCTGTACACCAACACCTTTTCCGCATCCAGTCACCGATTTAGGTTACACAGGCAAATCCTCAGGTATAGACAGGAACGCCAACCGAGATTTCTGACGTGCCTCAGTAAGGATACATAAAAGAGCTCCACATAGCATAATACTGTTGACCAGTGTGGTTTATTTAAAAAGTATTGCACTTACATGATAAAATCCATAGACAGGTACATTGGAATTCCAATCAGATAAAACCAGGAGCGTAGTGTTAGACAAGCAGGTCAGCCTCACGCGACGCGTTTCGTCCGCTAGGACTTCAACAGGGGTATGAGATAATCCTTCCAGGTGCAATAACATATCTGCGAGAAAAACACTTACGTGCCTTAGGCATGGTAGGTATCACGGAGTCAGATACACCCCTATCCCTCAGCACCTGAGAATCAATAGCCAAGCCGACAAGCCAGTGAGGGTAAAGCAGGGTGCAGGATGGGTCCCTGTGACAGCAGATCTTCGCAAAGTGGGAGCCGTCCGGGAACGTCTGTTACCATCCACCCCATGTCGGCGTACCAAGGGCGCCGAGGCCAATCCCGAGCCACCAGGATTGTCGGGATTCCCCCTGCTTCTATTCTGCGCAGGAGCCGCGGTAGAAGCTTGAGAGGAGGAAAGGCGTACAGAAGCCAAGGTGCGACTAGTGCGTCCGTGGCGGCCACCAACGGGTCCCTTGTCCTGCGCACAAAGGTCTGCCCCTTGTGATTGAACCTGGACGCCATTAGGTCCATGTTTGGCGTGCCCCACCGTTTGCAAATCTGGAGGAACACTTCTGGATGCAGAGACCATTCCCCCTGATCCAGAGTCTGGCGACTGAGAAAGTCCGCTTGCCAGTTTTCTAGGCCGGAATGTAGATGGCGGAGATTGCCAGCACGCGAAGTTCAGCCCACCTCAGAATGAGGGCCGCCTCCACAGCTGGTGCCGAGCCCCTTGTTTCGCCCTGATGGTTCACGTACGCCACTTCCGTGGCGTTGTCCAACTGAACCCGAACCGGGAGGCCGCGCAGCCTTGCCGACCAGTGGGAGAGGCAGAGCCTGATTGCCCTCAGCTCCAGCACATTTATTGTAAGGCGCGATTCAAGCGTCGACCAACGGCCCTGAGCAGACAACTGCCCCAGGACTCCTCCCCAGCCCGATAGGCTGGCGTCCGTCGTGACTATCGACCAATTCAAGGGAAGGAACGACTTTCCCAAAGTCACTGCTGGGGCCCGGAGCCACCAGGTCAAAGAAACCCTGGTTTGATGATCCAATTTGATCAGCTGGTCCAGAGACAGCGGAGACTTGTCCAACCGTAACATGATCGCTCGCTGCAGGAGCCGAGTGGGACTCTGGGCGTACGGTATCGCCTCAAAGGCCGAGACCATGAGCCCAAACACCCGCATACAGACCCGTAAGGAGGACCACCGACATGACAGCAGGGCTTGCACTGCTGCTTGCAGTGTCAGCAACTTGGCCGGAGGTAGAAAACCTTTGCCTGCTCTGTGTCCAATATCAGGCCCAGATATTCTAGGCGACAAGACGGGGTCAGTGTCGACTTCTGTAGGTTGATCAACCAGCCGAAGTCTCGCAGGGAGGTCAGTGTGATAGCAACATTGTCCTCCAGAGCCCGAGCCGACTTCGCTCGCAGGAGTAGATCATCCAGGTAAGCTAGCACAACGCCTCTCTGTCTCAGCAGAGCCAGCACCGGAGCCAGCAACTTGGTGAAGACCCGTGGAGCAGAGGCCAAACCGAAGGGGAGTGCCCCAAATTGATAATGCAGGTCCCCTACGGGCAAAGCGCAGGAAGCGCTGATGCCGGAGGCAAATGGGAACATGCAGATAAGCGTTCCTGATATCAAGGGATGCCATGAAGTCCCCTTGGTGAAGGGCGACCACGACAGAAACGGACTGATTCCATCCTGAATTTTCGCGCTTTCACAAAATGATTTAGCGCATTTAGGTCCAGAACTGGCCTTACACCACAAAGAGGTTTGAATAGAAGCCGCGGAACCTCTCCAACGGAAGGACCGCCACAATCACTCCTTGTTCGGACAGCCCCTAAGAGAGCTTCCCGACGCCCCGGTGGAAGCCTCAGGTTCGATGGGAAGAACCTGTCTGGAGGTAGAGTGCTGAACTCTATCCTGTACCCGGAAGGACACCACTTCCCGTACCCACCGGTCGGAAATGCGAGCAGTCCACCTGTCTGCGAACCCCAGAAGTTGGGCGGGGCCATCCATCATGCGGAGGAGGGTTTGTCCTCAGTCTTTTCGGGCTTGCGCTGCCAGGGATGCTTACCGGACCCCGAGGCAGACTGCCGGGCCTTGAGCCCCTTGCCCGTTAAACCGGGCGCACAAAGAAAAACGCTTCTGGGCCGAGGATGAAGGACCCAGCTATGGCAGCAAACCCGCCGCTTGGGTTCTGGAAGAAAGGCACTCTTCCCCCCCCGGTGAAATCCTTAATGATTTCATCCAAAAGCCGACCACCCTGAAAAAGGAAGGTCCGTGAGGCTCTTTTTGGACGCGTGGTCACCCGACCAACACCGCAACCCCAGCAACCGTCTGATAATGACTGCAAAAACAGACATCTTCGACAGCATGAGGAGCAGGTCCAAGGCTGCGACACACAGGTACCGGCAAGGTCTCAGGGGAGCACCTGCAGCCCAAACACTGTGCAATCCTGTCGCACATTTCGTAAGTGGATGTGCCGCCGTGGCCGACGCCAGAGCTGGCCTCATGGCCGTCCCCGCCACCGAGAACAAAGCCTTGGATACCCTCCGTCCACCTATCAGCCGGAACCTTAAAAGATGGAGACCCTTCCAAGGGAATGGTCGTCGCCTTATTCAGGCGAGCCACCGGAGGGTCCACTGTGGGGGATGCCCACTTCTGCAGAAAACTGTCCTCAAAAGGATAGCGCACAGAGAAAATGTTTGCGCAGTGAAAAGGAATTCTGTGGACGCTGCCATTCCTTATACACAAAACTGGTCAAAAAATTGGACATAAGGACATGCCTTAGGGATATCGATGATCAGGGAGGCCACCAGCGCCCTTTCGCGCGATATCGAGGCCCCCTGGTCTTCCTCACCCTCCGAGGGCGCTAGTTCACCACCTGAGAGCTCCACGTGGGGCCCTGTGACCACAGAGGCCCCATCCGGTTCAGATTCCTCCTCAGAGGAAGGCGGGGGTACCCCCCGAGCAAAAAACTCTCCACAAATGGCAGTTAACTGGTCCAGGGGAACCAGAGGTCCCAGCGCAGCTTGCGCTTCTGCGGACCCCCCCCCGGAGAAGAACCCGCAGGTTCGGCCGCCATTGTACCACCAGAACTTTTAGGGCCTATGGGCCATGACACCCCACAATGCTGCCCCAGCAAACTGCCTCACAGAGCGACCAGGGTATGCCCAGGAGGATTCTGCACCGCTGCCACCGACACCCCAGGGAAAAGTCAGCCACCTGCTGTACTGTATGCCCCTCTTAGCCACCGTAGGTGTGTTGTCTGCCACTGCCATTTTTGCTGCCACTGCTGCTGTGTGTGCACCGCTGATTCAGGAAGAAAAAAAGGCGCTGACACACACGTTTTTAAAGCAAGGCACACCAAAGATGGCCGCCGAGCGGTCACAAGAGGCCAAAGGCACATGCCAAAAAGGCCGCCGCGCGGTCACTAGAGACCAAAACCTCCATTAAAAAGGCTGAGGCTACGGCAAAATGGCCGCCGAATGCGGCCAAGGGAAAATGGCGGCGGTACACCCCTGGACGCGAGTGCAGCCCGGTCACTCGGACGTAAGTGGGGTTCACCCACTAGCCCCCCGCACGAAACGGGTACGATTCGGCGGACCCCGCTAAAGCTAAGGGTAGCTCGCATCGGTCGGCCGTGCTGGGGAAATTTCAGGATTCGAGGTATCCTCTATGCCCCAGCCAGCTACTTGATAGCAGTCTTCATCAGATAGTTTGAAAAAAGCAAAAGGAAGAAAAATGGGGAACTGCAGATCCCAGCAGGGAACCAGGTCTAACTCCTTGCACTAGGCATAAAGAAACTGATATGCAATGCAGAGCTGGGGGGTTTTATGCTGAGTGAGGACGGCCCCTGGGAGGGGCCAGCTTGCTTTTCTTCTTTTTGCCTAGTCTGCTCCTAGTAGGATGTGCATAAACCCCATGTGTCATGAATAGAGGCTGCGTCTGTCAATGAACGTAAGAGAAAAATAATTTACCTCTTTCTATTTCAATGTTTTTGTGTACTTTTATGTATACATGCAGAAAGGTGTTTTTTTTTTTTTTTTTCTGCATCAAGCCCATGAACATGAAAATATGTAGCAATAAAGTTTACGCCGTGCAATAGTTTCAAAGTATAAAGCAAACTTATAAGCATTAGGTTCAAAGTAGAAGGTAAATTTAGTAAATATTAGTGTCAAACTATAAGGTAAACCTAATGGACATTGTTTCAATGTTTAAGGTTTATTAGGGTTACCTTGTACACTTCACTAAAACCACCTCGACCAAGTAAATGAAGTAATAAATATCTCTCGTTCAATGTAGGGTGATCTTTAAATCTGAAAAAAAAAAAAAAAAAAGAGAAACATAAAATTAACTCTAAACATGCAATGTCTTTTGTATTAAGGCACAGAAAGTGACCATTTCTTTATTTACAAAATGAACCCTTATTACAGACCCTCTTATAGGAAGACCCAGAGCAAGATGGCTCCCGAACTACCTGCTGTAAATGGTCAAGTTTTGCTGCATCCTATTCTGCCAAACATTTGCAGAAAAGTAGAATAATTTCCATTTGGGATTAATAAATTATCAATAGTTACCCACGGCCACAAATCCTATGTAATTGCTCACTCACTAGGTACACAAAACCAGTAGTATTCATTTTTCCATGTACAAAGACTTAGCCATTTCCTTTTTTCCTAGGTCAAATTTTTACACATCAGCCACTGAATGTAACCTCTTGCCGTCCATGTAATACACATGTGCGGTCGCAAAGTGGACTTTAATGCCTACACATGCATTCATGGACGGCATAGCTTTCTGTGCGCTCACTGCACGCTCCCAGCACAGTGACTGAGCTGTCAAAGCCACCTCTCTGTCTCTACTAATGATCTGATCATGAGCCAGCGGGACCAGTTCCTGATCCTGTGACCACTGTGACAGACAGTCATGTGATCTGCCAGTTCTTCCCACCCCCCAGGCATAAAGTCCCTGATAAAGTGATGCTGGGCTGGGTGAGAAAGGGATGAAGCTCAAACATTTTTTTATTTGAATGCAGTAGCAAAAGGAAAGAACCTCAATTCACATGGCTGTCTTTGCCTCCATTGGGCAGATTTCCTCCCACTTCCTATCCTGGGGACAGCTCGGGAATAGAAATTTCTCCAACAGGGACAGCAGCAAAGACATTTACATGCAACAGAGTGGGCGAAAAGGTTACAATCTCCATGAAGTGTTTTCATTGCTTTCTGTCCCTTCCTATCCCGGCCACACATATTACCTTCATTTCTTGTTTTAGTGCCACAGTAATAAAAACTGTAGGAAAATCTCCCCAGTGGAGTCATAGTTGGTAATAAAACATGAAACATGACAGAAAACACGCCTTCATATTTATTAGAAAAAAAAAATACTTATGTGGGGATGGGTTTTAAATTCAGAGATTCTACTATAGGCCAATCATATGAGGCCAATCTTGAGAAAACCAGTTATCTGCTACATTAGATATTATCAAACTGTAAAGCTTTTCCCTCATGACAAGTTGGTGTTAATGTCAGGCTGCAATCCACTTCATAAGCAATTATGATGGCATGACCTGCAAATGCATGCCTATATAGAAAGATGATATAAGACATAGATCATTCATAAGTTGTACAGGCGGTCCCCGGGTTACAAACCAGATAGGGTCTGTAGGTTTGTTCTTAAGTTGAATTTGTAAGTCGGAACAGGTACATTTTTTAAGTGTAACTTCAGCCAAAAAAAAAAATTTTAAGCTTTTTGGATAGCATAGGGGAGGGGTAAACACTCCTGTAATGTTTGTTTTGCTGTCTATGTTTCTGTTCAGAAGATTTCACCTCACTTCCTCTCCCAATGATAATTGGATTTTGAAAATGTTGGGTTGTTATGGAAACAAACCTTGGTGATAAAGCTTCAGTGGAGACCTCTTTTTCCCATAATAACTCTTCGAGGAGTGAATTTCCCTTCCTAGCGGGAGATTTCCTGTCACTTCCTGTTGTCTCCCTCCATTTGTAAGTAGGAGTCGTTTGTAAGTTGGAGGTTTGTAACTGGGGGACCGCCTGTATTGTGTGTCCAAACACTCTCTATGGTCAGCAAACCTTCAAAAATGTATCTAAGGCCAAAATGTTTTGTTTCCCATTTTAGATAGCATAGCGGAGGGTTAAAACCACTGTCTTTTTTTGCCATGTGTTTCTCCTTAGGGAGATTTCTCTTTACTTCCTGACCTGTAGACTCAACAGGAAGTGAGAAATGTTTTTCCAATGTGGGGAACAAATGACTATTGTGACAAAACTCAAAATTTTGAATTTACCTTCACTGACTCATTGATGATCAATTAGAAATAGAAAATCTCCCTAAAAGAGACAGACAGCAATAAAACGCAGCAGGGATTCCAGCCCTGCACCATTCCCCCCCCCAAAAAAAAAGGAGCTTAAATCTGAAGCAGTCATTAGTTGAGGCCGGACTGTCCCCTTGGTAAAACTTACAACATGTGAACAGAAGACCAGGTGGCAGCTCTGCAAATCTGAGAAACAGACACGTTTCCATATCCACCTGGCAATGGTGGAATGGGAATCAGGTTATTCTTTAAGGGAACCTTTAGGAATGAGTCAGACTGGTAGCTTTAGCCAAATGAAAGACTTTAACAGTGAGTACCACATCCAGACAATGGAGACAAATCTCCACAGGATGTTTTGGAGCGAGAAGTAGAAAAATGTTCCTATTAAAGTGGGAAAAACCATCTTGAAAGAGAAATAGGATTTGGTCCTTAGAAAGACCTTTATGTGTCCCAGGAAATTGTTCTTTACAGGTTAAGGCTGTTAATTCCAAAACTGATGGCAACGATGAGAATGATTGGTATGTCCATCATATTGATCCTGCGGAGCAAATGTGAAGGGAGTTTTAGGGAAGTAAAGCATAGATCAGGTTGAACTGATACTACAGTCACCAGAGCACCCACTGCAAACGCTAGAGGACTTGGGACCTAGAGATAGACTTAAGAAGTGGCCAGCTTTGGTGGCCATAGCTTCTCCCAATGAATGGTCCTAAAACACCTTGGGGTGAGCTAACCACTTTCTGGAGTCCACTGATGACTGAAGTCCACTTTCCAATTGGTCTTTGGAGATAGAGCTAGAACATGCCCAAGCCAAGCCCAAGTTGGTTGGCTTCTATTTAAGCTAAGAGATTTCCGGTTCCTCTTTGATGTATGCTACTGCTGTGGGGCACTGTCTGAATCTGGGCCAGATGACTTTGCAGTCGAGAGGACCAGCATTGTAGGGACAACTAAATTGCTCTAAGCCCTCAAACATAGATTGGGGGATAGGCTTTCTTCAGTGAGCTAGTCTCCTGTAAAGGCAAGATATCCAGGACTCCTCCCCATCTTTACAGGCTGGCATCCATCATATTTTCCAGAACAATAGAAAGGAAAAATTTACTTGACTCCAGTTCTGGACTTGTGACTCTCAATGCCAGGGTATGTCTTGTTTTGCAGGTCAGGTGTACAGTATGCGATGGTCCAGAGGCTGTGCTTTCCTGTTCCACACAGCCAGAATGTTGAGTTGCGACAGTCTGGAATTAAATTGGGCATATGGCATTACACAATGCGCAGTACAACCAGAAGGAGACGGTGCTGGCTCAGTAGGGATCACGGGCAAAAAAAAAAACGGTAAAATTAAAAATTGTGTTGCAGCACACTCTCCAGATGTTCCTGAGATATATACACATCCAGGCTCCCAAAAAACAAAGAGAGGCAGAAGCCCTGACCTACCACAGTGGTGGTCTTCTAACAACCTGTTGCCCCCACCAGGTAGATAGCAGGATCCAGAAGACGTTCAGTCTTTGCCTGCCCCATGGACATACTTCCAAAAAAGTCTTCAGGGAAGGTGTTACCCCAAGGGAGTGAACTACAGCCTTGAACCTGTAGAGCAGTGTTTCTCAACCTTTCTCCAGTCAGGACACCCTTGAAAAGTATTTACAGTCTTGAGCCACCCCAGTTAAGGCTTGGTTCCCATTACTGCGTGTCGAGAATGCATGCAAAATCAGGTGGCTTCCCGACACGTAGACAAACGCACAGCTCTTCGGCAGAAGCACAGGGGTGGAATTAATTCTTACTGGTACCACCATGCATTAGCAAAATGCAGTGCGTTTTTGGTACGGTGCAATTTTTTAAAATAAACTATCCAAACGATCACTTTTCTTACTAAAATTATGACTGAGCTACCTATGTAAATACCATAAAAAAATATTGGTGGGTCTTGAGAACAGTATTAGAAAATATCAAAAGCACATCCAGCAGGCAGGAACTGGCATAGGCATAATGCTGGAGGAAAACAAAATGTGAGTAAACAATAAAATGTACCCTAAGTAACTCACTGGTTCCATGCCCTCCCCCAAGCTCAACTAAGGTATGGTTTCCCATGCACATTAAATATAAGAATTATTAAACAATCCATTCAAAATCATCCACATGTGGAATCAACCATTTTAGGTTTGTAAGCTCCTTTAAAGCATTTGTGTTATTTTTTTTTGATCACAAGCGAGTTCTGTCATTATAGTGGCAAGTTCTGGGTGACCAGCTGAAGCGCAATCCAAAAGTTTTGCTGTTCGTACTACATGACAAATGCCTAGTTATGAGGGGAGGCAACTATACAAAACTTAAAATTATCCCTTACTGTGAGTTGTCCTCATTGTTAATTCGTTTCAGTTCTCGTATGTGCAGATTTCGAACTCTTTCCAAACGTTCAAGTTCTGCCTGGATCTCTGCTTCCTCCTACATTGACAGTAAATATAATATGGTACAGATGACTATTTTATCATGTAGGACAGCTGTCAAACTAAGGCTTTAAGTTGTGGATGCGCCAGTACAAAAAGCATTTCTGTTGGCCTAAACATCAAACCAAAGAGAAGGGGATGCAATGAAGTTAATTATACACGAATATACAGTGCTATACATCTTACGTCGCTGATTAAGCACCAAGTACATGTTTAATTTAAACTCTGTAAAAGGAAAATAGTGTTTGCGAAGTTGCAGGAAAATGATAAATGGTTTTCCACATTTTTTACAAATAAATATGTGAAAAGTGTGACGTGCATTTGTATTCAGTTCCCTTTACTCTGATACTCCTAACTAAAATATAGTTGAACCAATTGCCTTCAGAAGTCACCTAATTTTTAAATAGGGTCCATTTGTGTGTAATTTCATCTCAGCATAAATACAGCTGTTCTGTGAAGCCCTCAGGGGTTTGTTAGAGAACCTTAGTGAACCAACAGCATCATGAAGACCAAGGTCAGATAGGTCAGGGATAAAGTTGTGGAGAAGTTTAAACCAGGGTTAGGTTATAAAAAATAAATATCCCAAGCTTTGAACATCTCACGGAGCACTGTTCAATCCATCATACGAAAATGGAAAGTAGGACACAAATGAAAACCTACCAAGACATGACCGTCCACCTAAACTGACAGGCCGGGCAAGGAGAGCATTAATCAGAGAAGCAGCCAAGAGGCCCATTGTAACTCTGGAGGAGCTGCAGAGATCCACAGCTCAGGTAGGAGAAACTGTCCACAGGAGAACTATTAGTCGTGCACTCCACAAATCTGGCCTTAACGGAAGAGTGGCAAGAAGAAAGCCATTGTTAAAAAAAAGCCATAAGAAGTCCCTTTTACAGTTTGCGAGAAGCCATATGGGGGACACAGCAAACATGTGGAAGAAGGAGCTCTGGTCAGATGAGACCAAAATTTAACTTTTTGGCCTAAAAGCAAAACGATGTGTGGCGGAAAACTAACGTTGCACATCTACTTGAACACACCGTCCCCATCGTGAAACATGGGGGCGTCAGCATCACGTTGTGGGGATGCTTTTCTTCAGCAGGGACAGGGAAGCTGGTCAGAGTTGATGGGAAGATGGGTGAAGCCAAATTGGGCGGAGGTTCACCTTCCAACGGGACAAGGACCTTAAACATACAGGCAGAGCTACAATGGAATGGTTCACATCAAAGCATATTCATGTGTTAGAATGGTCCAGTCAAAGTCCACACCCAAATCCAATTGAGAATCTGTTGTGTGACTTGAAAACTGCTGCTGACAGACGCTCTCCATCCAATCTGACAGAGCTTGAGCTATTTTGCAAAGAAGAATGGGCAAAAATCTCACTCTGTATGTGCAAAGCTGGCAGAGACATCCCCAAAAAGACTTGCAGCTGTAATTGCAGAGAAAGGTGGTTCTACAAAGTATTGAATACAAATGCACCCCACACTTTTCAGATATTTGTAAAAACAATTTGAAAACAATTTATCATTTTCCTTCCACTTCACAATTATGTGCGCTTTGTGTTGGTCTATCACATAAAATCCCAATAAAATACAGTTACGTTTTTCGGTTGTAACATGACAAAATGTGGAAAATTTCAAGGGATATGAATACTTTTTCAAGGCACTGTACCTTTCCCTATAGCCCATTAGGCATTACAAAAAACTACCCTTGCATTGGAACCCTCCAGCAATGCAAGGGTTATAATGCTCATTAACACTAGGAAACAAGGAAAAAAGAATAATACTTAACTTACGTTACAACTTGGCCCAGCAGTCGTCTCCCTTCATCTGTGTAACTGGTCTAAGAACTTTCTATGAGATGCTCTGAGCCGTGCTTGCACAACGACATCACCGTGTACAGTGCAGAGCCAACAGTCCTGTATTGTACATGAGGAAGGCAAGGGACTGCCCAGAAGTCAGAGCGAAGAGCAAGGCATGTATTACTATTCCTAATCCTCATCACCTAGAGTTATTGAGCATATAATTCTTATAGTTGGTCTCTAAAGTAATTGTGTATGTGTATATAT
>BLSH010400845.1:437991-449881 GCA_018402905.1 Glandirana rugosa
TGACAGTTTTTGGATCCATGGTCATATTGAAGATTTCTACAGTTTTCGAACCAAAATGAAATTGGTGAAGGGCGGACCGGATATCGTTTTACTGCTGGCCCGCCCCCAAGTCAATAGGACGGACCTACAGTATACTGCAGGCGGTCCTATTGGGAGCTAGCGCGCGTCTCTAGTCACCACACAGTGAGACTACGTGGCGTAATGGCTAGAGTCATTTCTCGGGGGCAGCCTTCGAGAAATGGTGCACTAGTCGGCAAGGGTTAGTGCCGACTAGTGTCACATTTATCCTTCTCGGTACATAGTCGAAAAGTCTGCACTCATCTCCTCTCGACTAACCGTCGAGAAGACTGACCTCCAGACCCGACTCACGTTGGAGGGGGGGGGGGGGTGGGGGGTCCTAGCGGTGGTTGCACTCAGCCCAGACCTCCAGTCAGAAGAGCTGCCAATCAGCTCTCCTCTACTCACGTCTGAAAAGCTGATACATGGCTCTTCCTATTTACACTGTGATCAGCCGTGATTGGGAACGGCTGATCACGTGGTAAAGAGCTTCCGACGGGGGCTCTTTACTGAGATCGGTAATGCGGTGCATCAGAGTGACACACCACTGATCTCTGCGCGCGATCGAGGGTTATCCTGGCGGACGTCATATGACATCCAGGCAGGATAACTGAACCCCCGCCCGGTCGTCATTTTGCTATAGGCCAGGCGGGAAGTGGTTAAAGTAAAACCAAGCTTTTGACATCTTTAGAAGTTATACTGGTACCTAGGTTTTTGACAGTCAGGACGCCCATAGGGGGTCTACATATCATAAAAACGTTAAGTACCCCTGTTTTAATGTAAAAGGCAACAAGGGACAGCAACTTACAATTGGGGTAAAGTAGGTTTTAAAAAAGGGTCATTCTCTGCCCCATTTACAGCTTTATTTTTCCTCTGCTTTGGTTCAGAGATGGCGGACGGGGTCTGAGCATTGTTGGTAGTTGGAGGTTTTCGCTTCGCCAGTAGTTTCCTTTGTCGTTCAATATCTTCTCTCTGCTGATTCACCCATTCCTGCTGCCTGCAAAACAGCCACAGACACATATACGTGAATAAATAATATGCTGAGAATACTTTAATATAAATATGCAGATGACACTGTTTCCAAGCAACAAACTCAAGCATTGTTTGTTAATTTCTCTGCAGTGTCAATCGGTGTGTGCAATTCAGCCTTCTAACAAACTTCACTAACAAACGTGTGGGCACCAATTGACAGGTGGAAGATTTCCTGTTTTTTTTTAAATGTAGGTGTTCATATATTTTTTTAGTGCAGCAGTTCATCTAAACATGCACGTTTTGATCAAAAGGCTTATGCCTTTGCAGGCAGGAGAGGGAGAGCAGCCAAACATCTTCCGTACCAGCTTATCTTAAAGGAAACCTATAATTAGAAAAAATAAGGGAGCTGCCACTGCTGACTTACTAAGAATCCTAGTTGCAAGGCTGTCACTAGTCTGGCTAACAATATGTTCTGAATAACTGACCAAGAGATGGCATGGAGTTTTCAGAGTCAGAACTCCTGAGCTGTGTACTTGCTTTCAGGTCAGCACCTCAGAAAAAAATGAAACCACTGAAACTGCATAAAAGCCAAGCAACTAGCATTTTTCTTTTTTTACAAGGAGCAACTCTGCTTCCTTACCTTTCCTCCACCAGCCAAGAAGGGAGCAGCAGGACATTAAGGTCATGTCTGGGTTCTCACCAACAAGTGTGTTCAGTGTTAGGTTGACAAAACTGTGCAGAGCTACAGAACCCTAACTGCTCAGAGTGCAGAGTCTGTGCAGAGGGCTGATATCAAGTAAAATTGAGGTACTTATGCTAGCTTTAGGCTTGAATTCAATAGCTATTTGTGGTAATTCTACAGGGTGGCATATTGTTGGTGTGTATGGACTACACTATCCCCTTGGCTAGCTTAAAGTGAAACTGTACTTTGCCATGTAGAGTAAAGCAATAGAGCCACTCTAGAGAGAGGCTGAGCCGGGTGCTGGTCCAGGCATGTGGGTGGATCCCAACCATATGATGATTGCGATCTTGCCCGAGCCTGGACTGGCTCTGTGAGATCAGCTAACAGCAGGCTTGAGCCAGCTTGTCTGATGAAAACGAGTCACAGGAGTGCAGAACGAACTGCACTCCTGTGATCCACAGGAGAAATACAGCCAAACCAGCTTTGGCTGTACTTCTCCTTTAAAGCAGACCTTTACAAACACATACTTCTTTTCCTATGAAAGGGCAAAGCAGGTTTTAACATTTGAACATTTATTGCCCAACACATCCTTAATATATATTTATATATATTTTTTTATGCAAAGTACCTACATTTGACTTTGTATAAGATTTTTGCAGTACCTGTACCACAGTAATCAGACAGGGAGGAAGAAGAGGGAGGACAGACAAGGAGGAAGAGGAGGGAGGACAGACAGGGAGGAAGAGGAGGGAGGACAGACAGGGAGGAAGAGGAGGGAGGACAGACAGGGAGGAAGAGGAGCAGCCCAAGGAACCAATCAGTTCTGCTGTAGGGAAAGGAAAACGCTGATGAGTGTAGAGAGCAGGGTGACAAGATTTGAGCTCATCTGCTGCTTCTCTTTTCCCTGCCCAGTTATAGGCTGGGGCAGGGATGGCCACACAGGGTTGTGTAAATCTCAGAATTGAATAGGCTGAAAATAGGTAAAATTTAGTAGGTAAAAATGGCTCCTTTATATGCTTTTAACTGGCTTAACTCTGTTCCTGCTGGGAACTTTGGGGGATTATTGTTGACTGCACTGGTTATCATTTACCCTTGAGGGGACATGCGCTATTGACTCCTTGTTAACTCAGGAGTCCAGTCAATAAGGTCAGCGAGCAGGCATCTCAGTGGTGGAGGGACTGTCGCACATATATCGTATGTTTGGATTCCTGTTTTCCCACAAGTGGACCTCTCTTGCTGTAGTCTGGGCTTTCTGGTTCATCCTATGAACTTGTGTGGACCTTCATCGTTATTTATGTGAATTTTAATTGGACTGTTTTGCACTGCACTTTTTATTTGTAACTTAAATGAGGCTTTGTGTTTACCTTCAAGTGTTCTGCTGGCAATTAATTACCCTTTTATTTGGGTTTGCGCGGATTGTTTTTTTCCTTAACAAAACTCAGTGTGAACGGCTGAACGGCACTCAGCCCAGCTCCGTTTTGTTCCAGGAGTGGAACAGGAAGCTCCCGTCCCACTGTCAGGTTTGGCTGTGAAAACTTCTTCAGGTAAACCCAATCAGCATACATTACTTGCTGCAAGTGAGAGTGCACTGGAAAGGACTTGGGATTTTTGGTGATCGCTAGGACCCAAAACCAATGACTAAGGAAAGAGGATTGCGGCAATGGTAACTTCAGTTGATGCACCACATCTGCTGGGAAGCTCACTGTGGTCTTCTGTGTCTGAGATAGCCCTGAACGCAAAGATTCCTCCTGAGAGGACTCCACAGAGGATTCCTGACCCTCAACAGCTTCCTCATCATGAGGCTTATCCTCCCTCAAAAGGAGGGGGGAGGGGAAGGAGTGCACCCATGTTTGTGTCCAAGGTGCTCCAAGCCAGAGAGAACCCCAGAGAGCGGATTATGCAAGCCCAGTTTTGGCTGCCAAAAAATCCTCCCTTAACACAAAGGACGTAGAGGATTGTGCCTCTGAAATGATTTTTTTTTCAGGCTTCCCAGCCTAGAGGCAAGCTCTGGGGACTTATTGATCCCAGATCTCGCTGTAAAGAGGACCTGTCACGCACTATTCCTATTACAAGGGATGTTTACATTCCTTGTATTGGAATAATAGTGATCAAAAAAAAAAAAGTAAAAAGAAAGTCCCAAAATAGAATAAACTTAAAAAAAAAAAAAAATGTAAAGCGCCCCCTGTCCCCGCACGCAGAAGCAAACACATAAGTAGGTCGCGCCCACATATGTAAATGATGATCAAACCACACATGTGAGGTACGCAAGAGCAATAATTCTGGCGCTAGACCTCTTCTGTAATTCTAAACAGGTAACCTGTAAAAATGTTTAAAGCGTCACCTATGGGGATTTTTAAGTACCGGAGTCTGGCACTATTCCAAGAGTGTGTGCAATTTCAAAGCGTGACATGTTAGGTATCCATTTACTTGGCGTAACGTCATCTTTCACATGGAAAACAATTGGGCTCAAATTGACAAGGAGTTTGACAGCACTCAATGGAAGTAAAGCATAAGAAGTGATTTTATTGAAAATTCCGAAATAGCATGCATAAAATCCACATGCAGGAACATCAAAAAAACATGGCAAGATAGGCAGTAGGATTAACACGTTTCATGAACCTCCGTTCGCTTAGTCATAATCTTAATTGGGCTAACTTTACGGTTTTGTTTTTTTTTTTAATGCATGAAACGCTTTTGAAAAATTACTGCATAAATACCGTGCGAGCTAAAAAGTTGCAACGACCACCATTTTATTCCCTAGGGTCTCTGCTAAAAAAACATATATAATGTTTGGGGGTTCTGAGTAATTTTCTAGCAAAAAAAAGATGATTTTTACAAGTGTCAGAATTGGCCTGGGTAGCAAGTGGTTAAAGTAGGCAGGACTAGGTGTGGCCAGGTGCTACAAATTTGTGAATCAGCAGTGAAAATGCAGATTGCCACGTTTACTGCAAGTTTTTTTCATCTCATTCCACAGCCTCGTGCACTCTAGATGTTTTTGAAGCTACTACTAGGGGCGTCAGGAGTTTTTTGTTCATTTTACTGCCTCTAAACTCCCCTGCATGTTATCCTATGTGACCATGCATACAGCAGCGTTTTGTCACAGAACAGTTTAGTGGCAGAAAAAAAAATCCTCTGCCGGGGCATCCTGGAACAGCAGAGTTTGGCTTGAGTGTTAATTCATTTAGATGACCAGAGTAAATTATTTATTTTGGCCAATTAAAGCGGAGTTCCACCCATTTTGGGGTACTTAGGCAATCGGAAGTGGAAGGTCTCCTTCCTCCTCCCTCCCAAAGTCTTCTGGGACACAGGGCAGGTCCTAGAAGACTTCAAGACCAATCAAAAAGCCCGGCCATGAAGCCGCTTCCTGTCACGGACGGGTGCCCACAGTAGGAATGACGGCACCATGGAGGGGAGGGGGAGAGATTGGAGGCTCGTGCAGGCCGCATCGCTGGACCGGGAGACAGGCAAGTGTGTGTTTATTAAAAGTCTTTTTGTAGCTGCTGACTTTTAATAAACTTAAAACACAGTGGAACTGCACTTTAAATCAGTTAACGCAGTACACACCTTTACAAGTCAGGAATTTTTGGGCCAAAACGCTGCTGGCTTCTAGGGGAATTAAACGTCAGTGTGCCTGAGGCATTAGAAGAAGTGCAGAATCGTTGCCACGCCATCACATGAAACTGCCATAGGTGGTAAGAGAAAACTAGGCGCAGATGAACTTATAAATTAAGGACCGCAGCACATTTTTTAATGAGAGGTCATAACTCTACTTTAAGTTCAAGGGGTAAAGCCCACCCAAACTTGCTCAATCTGGTTATGGCTGAATGCTGGTGGGTTGAATCAAGATGTTACAGGCAGAATGCCTAGCTCTACCACCCTTGCTAATAACACGCTCTCCTCCCACTGCAGCAGGAGAAGCCTCAAAGCTCCCACAGCAATCTCTGCACTGTAACATGAGAATCGGACAGTAACAGATTGCATAGACCCAACAGCTCCCTCAGGCATGCAGGGACATTCAAGTAAACACAACTGGAAAACAGAAGGCATTTAAAAGTAGAAAGTATTAAAACAAATGTGGTAAACAGAATTACTTGGATTATTCGCCTTACAATACCCAGATAACTTGAACATGACTGTCTCAAAAGACATGATGAGTTTTCCATGAATGTGAAAAATGCAGGATTGCTGAAGCGCTCTGTAACTTTTGTATTATTTATGCCACGTTGATTATGTCTGTGCTCGGAGCTCTAGACAGGCCCCGTAAACTTTCCTTGGCTGACCTGCCAGCAGAACACAATGACATCACTTGGCTCCTGAGTGTCAATTCTAAAAACTCAAAAACAAGAGACTAACTTGACAAGATTCTGAAAAGCGAATCCATCTGTCCACTGTTCTGTAAAGGAGGCCCCATGCCGGACAGTCGTGAAGTGTCCTAGTCGCAATCTGTCCTGCATGCTCTTCTCTCTGCTCGCCAATTTCTCCTGAGTGCTCTAAAAACAATGAAAAATAGAAGTCATCCTGGATAGTCAAATAGAAAATTTCAATTGCAAAATGTGGAATCATAAAAGTTTGATTATATTTAGAGTACTACTGAAAAACAAAGAGAAGCAGGGATAGAACATGAACAAATATTTCTGATCAGAAGTGCTGCAGATATGCGTTCCCATTCTGCCAGCTGGAGGCCCAATATCACAGCAACCTCAGTGTTTCTAATATCAGCTTCCATGTCACAAAAACCTCAGAGCCTCTGTATCAGCCTCCATGCTAGTTAAAAGTCCTGATATTGCAGAGACCTTAGAGCCTCTGCATTAGCCTTCATGCCAGCTAAAAGCCTGGGTATCACACTCAATGCCAGCTACAGGCACTGGTACCATTGCTCAATGCCAGCTATAGGTACTGGTATCACAGTGACCTCAGTGGCTCTGTATCTGTACGCAAGCTAAAGGTCTCAAAAGCACAGCAACCTCAATGCCTATCAGCCTTCATGCCTGCTAGAGGCTCAGTCTCCATGCCATTTGGAGACCCCGATATCACAGTGACCTCAAAGTCTAAACCAAGTGTAAAATAGGTTCTATTATGAAGTGAACATGAAACTACGGATTTCTTTTTTCAAAGGTGTCTGCTCATAACAGTCAATTTAACAAGTATGAAGGCTACCATTGCTGACCTGTCCTTTGAGAATCTAAGGCTGACCATGCACGGTTCGCATCTCGGCCAGCTCAGCAGGAACTGCCAGAGATTCAAACCATTAATATGGAGGCTGAATGTACCAAGTTGATCGATCAATTAACTTGGGTACAACTAGCCTGCCGGATTCTCGTGCGATAGCCGCTAGCAATAATCACTGTATTCCCCTGCCCGCCCCTGCTGAGAGCAGGCAATTGCTCGGCAGGAGGTATTCCCCTGTCAGCAATGTGTGTTGATGGGGGAATCCTGCAAATTCCTTTCCTGCAACCCATGGATCGTACCGCGTATTTTCCTAATGAAAATTATTTTTCAACTACAATATCCTGCTTACTTTCTATGGCAACCTGTAGATGTCAAACTGCTGTAGCAGACCATAATGCTTATCTAGGACGCTAAAACTGCTAGTGTGCCATGGTCATCAATAGCTGCACTATATCACATGAGTAGCTTACTGAAGAGGTTAATTATTTCACTAGCTCCAAACAATGCAAAAGGTCAAATCAATCAGCAATGGACATACAGATTTCTTGGAAGGTCTACAGCACACACAGACCTTACAATGAATGCAGCTATTTTTTTTCTAGGAACAAAATAATGCCATGGAAAAAGAATGCGGCCATAACAAATAACTGCTGCAGAATAGCTTGTGGGACACAGACTTTAGGGCTTGTGCGGATGGGCAAATGCAGCTTTCCTTCTAGATGCATTCTGCCTGTATCCTACATCAATTTAAAGTGGAATTACTGTTAAAACTGTCCCCTCCCACATACGAGTACCTATGCTTACTAACCGGAGTAAGAAAGATGTGTACACTTACTTTCAGACTGCTCCGGTCATGTGATCCCCCCTGCGTCAACCAATGGCAGCTGCAGGGGAATGTTCAACAACAGTTGGAAAACCCTGGAGTGGTGACGTCACACAAGCTTCAATGCCCCATCTATACTCAACGCTCCCTCTGCTCCCCTGCAGGGGCGCTGGCTAATAAAAGGGAGCGGGATCATGTGACTGAACCAGAGTGGTCTGAAAATAGGCAAGTATACAGATCTTTGTTACACAGGTTAGTAAGCATAGGTGTTGGGAGGGGGGAGAGAACAGCTTTAAGAGTAGTTCGGGTTATCCCAGAATTCTACTTTCAGGCGCTTCCGAGATCTTTTAGGTTATCTACATGTGCATTTGACCTCCTACTAAGCTAAATTAACATTCTTCAGGTCGTTTTTGCGTTCCCATTGAATTGTATGGGCAAAGAAGCATCGGCCTAGACACAAAGGCTAACAGCAATATCCAAAACCTCAAATGACTCAACTGCGACCTGTCCACTTCTAGATTCAGTGCCATTATGCACATTATCATTGGAGGCCAATATAGATTTTGGTACTTTCCCTACCTGACTTGAAAATAACATGTCATGGGTTTTTAACAAATACATAACCAGGTTAACGTTTTTGTACTATTCTCTGAAGTTCTGCTAAGTTTCTTATAGATTAATGCACTTTTTCCTATTAAATAAAAAGACTGAAAAACTGGTTGTGACCTATGCTTACCTTTTCAATAAGAAGTTTCTTGCTCATGGAAATACATTTATTTAATCGCTCTTTGTATTTTTCAAGGATTTTTTGCTGTTCGTCTATTTGTCGCCTAAGGTCACAGTTCGTCTGCAAGTGAAACAAATGAAACAAAAAAATACATGGTCATAAAAAGGCAATTAAAAAACTACCAATGTTTTATCATTATTATATATCTGTAGACTACTGATATTCAGCCATTTCATTACAAGAAATGTGAAATACATGGAGAGTATAGGTTTGCTTCTTTAGCAGACAGATTAGCAGCACAAGCGTCTAAAAGGTCATATCCATCCAAAACTGATGCTGCAACTCTGTATATGTTACAACCTCAAATAATGGCGTCATACTTCCCCTGATGGGTTAGAGAGAATTCAGAATTAAACAAAACCAAAGAAATGTCCAGCTCAACTTACCGACTAGCCTGCAACCAACCGAATTATCCTGTCTAACGGTATGAGTTAAAAGTTCACAGGGGTTTAGTTTGCACATACATGGGCAAGTTGCAGAGCCCCAGTATTATCCGCAGTCCTAACTCAAAATTTTGAAAACCTCCACAATGGAAACACATGCAATATAATAGATAGGCAGAGGGCAGGTGAGCCTGGAGGGAGCCCACCCCTCCTTAAAGGCACAGGGGTGCACTGGACACCCAGCATATAGCTCAATGGCAGCAAAGGAGTCCTGTGCGTCACCTCACCAATATTTCAACAGTACAAATAGCCACTACCCTCACCTATAACTGGCCTTTGCAGCAAGGAGCACATGGAAGGGCAATGCATACAAAACCAAAGAAATTCCCAGCTCAACTTACCAACCAGCCTGCAACCAACCAAATTATCCTAAGAGTATGCATTAAAAACAGGAGTTTAATGTGTGCAAACGCATACTGTTAGACAGGATAATTTGGTTGGTTGCAGGCTGGTAGTTAGATTTGTAGTCTGTGTATACCAGCTGTTAAGCCATGTCTTTTAATCTTTTTGGAGCTTAGCTTTAAGTCGTGATACAAAATTTTAGTGCGTTTTATGGCATATCGCTACCAATTAGCGAGTCGATGTTCTGCTAGAAAATCATAAGAATTGTAAAAAAAAAAAAAAAAAAAAAAAAAAAAGTGTGTGCAGTTTCGTTGCTTTGAATAATAAAACATCTGCTGAAGGCTAAGCAGGAAACTAAAATACGTGTCAATTCATTGAGAGGCAAAGGGATTTGCATGGATCCTTTGTGTGTGTGGCAGCTCACATCACTATTCATCTGCACAAGATAATTGTGCTACCGGCAGCTCCCAACAAAATTACCTGCTCCAGCTCCTAAAGACACTTTCTAAAACCATATTACTACCATTTACTGTCAATCCTCTCCTATTTATCTGTGCCCTGCTTATTTATAGAAGGATGCAGTTCAAGATATTTATAGTGTGCCTCTTGTAAGTGATGTATAGAGGCCTAAGCAGCCACCAGCAGCAATACAGCATGAAAGCTCCATGAGAGTGTTCTAATCACAACATGGCTGAAACAGTCAAGGACATTACAAGGACTCCACTGTGAAGCATTATAAACCCTGGCAATGTTCAAGTGCTGATACAAGCACAGGAATGACAAGGCATTGTTGCTAAGTGCTTGTAGAAATAACTACACTTTGTTAGACAATAGTGCTAATGTGGGCAATGTGAAATAAA
This sequence comes from Glandirana rugosa, assembly GCA_018402905.1. Classification (NCBI taxonomy): domain Eukaryota; kingdom Metazoa; phylum Chordata; class Amphibia; order Anura; family Ranidae; genus Glandirana; species Glandirana rugosa. Next base: position 448,127 of record BLSH010400845.1, read on the forward strand.
AAAGGAGATAAAAAGGTCAAACAGTTTATTTTTGAAAAAACACCCCGCATTTATTTCCTAGGAAGCTTTGCTAAAGTCTCCCAAACTGTGCTTTGTACTCCAGTGAAGTTACTTTGGTAGTCTATAAAAACTGTAATACTACTGACCTTGTATATTTACATCATTACTTGATTAGAGTGTCCATAACGAATTTCAAGTGGATCTATACTATATATCCATGCATAAATAGCAAGAGAAGCTTTATGAGAGAAATACATAGGCTGCCATTGCTGATCGCTCCGTTTGAAAACCAGCTTGCAGTGGGGAGGTGACAGCACTGTATTTATTGATTTTTAAAGTGGTTGTAAAGCAGACCCCACCCCACCCCCCCAAAAAAAAACCTGCAAAGCAAAGGCATAATGAGCTAGTATGCAGCGCATTCCAACTCATTATGAAACACCTTGGAACAAAGCTGCTGCAGCGGTCTCGGTACACCGCTGTGACCGGTGACATCGTTCTTCCGGGTCTGCGGCTCCATCCCACCACAGCGCGGGCTCCAGCGCTGTGATTGGCGGAGCCGCGCTAACGTCACTCCCGCACATGCGCACGGGGGCCGTCATTTAAGGCACGAATACAGAAGAAACGGCACCCTGGGCTACCCCGGGTGCCGATTCTTCAGTGCGCATGTGCCGATGACGTCGGCACATGCAGATACAGGGGATATCTCCTCAACCGTACAGGTTTAGGAGATATTTCCTGGACCTACGCCTTATTGTAGGCTTACCTGTAGTTTAACCACTTGCCGACCGCCAACCGCAGGTTGACGGCGACAAGGTGGTTCGATATCGCAAACCGCCGTCATACGACAGCGGCTGCGAGATCGTGCACTGTGAGCGCGCGCCGCGCTTATTGTGTCCGGGGGGAGGGACCAGGGAGTGGGTGTGGCGGACTAGATCTCCGCCGGGTAACCGCGATGCCCCTCCGAAAGAACGGAGGTCCGTGTATGTAAACGCGGATCTCCGTTCTGTGAGAGGGGGAAGGGCTGTGATCACAGCCTTCCTCTATATGGAAGCTGTGATCACTCCCCTTCCCCTGCTAGGGCAGCCCAGACACAGTTAGAACACGCCCAGGGAACACAGTTAACCCTTAGAGCGCCTCCTCCAGGTTAACCCCTTCACTGCCAATGGCATTTACACAGTAATCAATCAGTGCATTTTTATGGCACTGATCGTTGTATAAATCCCAATGGTCCAAAAAAAAAGTGTCAAAATGGTCCGACATGTCCGCCCCAATATCACAGTACCGCTAAAAATCGCAGATCGCCGCCATTACTTGTAAAAAAATAAATAAATAAAAACCCCAAAAATGAATTCTCATCATCCGTAAACGCGGCAACTTTTGCGCAAACCAATCAATAAACGCCGATTGCGATTTCTTTTATCACAAATATGAGGAAGAATATAAAATCGGCCAAAACCGTTGAAAAAAGGGATTTTATTAAAACTTACCGTAAAATCCTTTTCTCCGAGTTCACTGACAGACGCAGCTTCTTCATTAACTTCATGGGGTTTTATGTTCGTCCAACTAGGAGTTAACTAGGCAGGGAAAAGATCAGCTGGCCCCTCCCTTGGGGGCCGTCCTCTCTTCCTACATAAAATCCCCTCACAGCATAGCTCTCCAGTTCGTACACAAGCCGTACCAAAACAGAGCTCAGAGGGGTGGGTGCTGCGTCTGTCAGTGAACTCGGAGAAAAGGATTTTACGGTAAGTTTTAATA
>BLSH010400845.1:457380-475585 GCA_018402905.1 Glandirana rugosa
TGCCGTACAGATATTTTAATTAGTTTGACTGAAATGGACAGGAAAATCCAAGCTGTCTTATCAGGAAGAGGATGACGTAATCGTAAACGCCTGGTAGAATATTGTGGGTGTTTTGTTAATAGTATATTTGATTATGTTCACTCATAAATCCACATTACATAAAGAAAAAAAAAAGAAAAAAAAAACAAATTGTTTAATGAAACAAAACATATATAACACTAATTCAGACATAGACAGATTTTTTGACTGTCTACCGAAATCTTACTTACCCGGATTTAGTCAAACGTGAAGTCAAGTCAAATGTCAGCTTTAATATTAATGAGTTTTTGGAATCATTGAGAACATGGTTGTTGTTCAATAATAAAATTATTCCTCAAAAATACAACTTGCCTAATAATTCTGCACTCCCTGTACACTGATGTAAACTGAACTGAAGTGCAAACTGATTTAGGCCCATTCATTCTAAAGCCATCTGTCAGTTTTTTAGACAGATACAGACTTAATCACAATATATACAAAACAAAGTAATTTGTTAAACAAAAAAAAAAGAAAAAAAAAAGAAATACATTACACCTAAATACTCACTTGTATTAGTTTATATGATAATTGTTTTGTGGGTGTTATAAGATGGTCCGCAAATGCTAATGCAGTAGGAGAAGGACTATTCTGTCGAACCTAAAAGGACAGGTAAAGTCAGTTTGATTAATTTTATAGACATGCCGTTTTTAGCATGTTGAAAACTTACAAAACATATACCAATAAAAAGTTAAAAGCTAAACTTCAGGGTAATGTCTAAATACACAGTTATAACCCATAGAAGCCCGCTCTCCAAACAATACATTAAAGAGATGATGCTTTAAAAGCTAGGTTCACATTATATGCGGGTGTGGGACTAGATGTAATTGCATGGTTTCCGCACCAGCACCAAAAATGCACTGTTCTTAGCAGATGCGCAGGGGGTGCCACTAATTCTGAATGGCATCCCCATGCACAGGAAACCAAAGCACTAATTCCCCATGCAGTTTTCGAAAAAGGACATAGACCTTTTCCCAGTGTTTTCTATAGGTACAGCAGCCCAATCAAATGAATGGGTTGCTGTACTCACACATACACATGAGAAGCCAAAATAGTGTTAACCTAGTCTTACTCCTTATCTAACAAGCAGGAAAGTAACAAAAGAAGTGGCAAAAATGGAACAAGGAATAGTAGTATTACCCTTCTGGCTAAATAGAGTAGTTTAGATGTGTGAACCATGAATCTGATTGAACAGAATTACAAATCTGTTGCCAGGTAAAATTTAGATGGGTTTCTCATGCACATTTAGCGATTTGTTTTTTATCAAAGTGACCATAGGTGACATATCTTTGGCATAAGACACTTCCAATACAAGCCCTGCTTTCAGGAATTGATTGTATACTGTAAATAATGTGCAGCATCTCCTACAGTGATGCTAAATCACATTGGAAGATCATGTCTATTGGTGATGGATTGCTCTCTAATTGCGAATAAGCCAGTAGGCTCTGGAATTTGGCTCTCTTGCATGTTCCCGTTCAGAAGTAGCTGCTCTCTGGCTGGCTGTGTTGAACACCATTTTGCAGTTACAACTCAACAATTAACCTGGAATTAACTGCATGACAGGTTGCCTGCGAATATAGTGGTGTAAACAAAAGCTCATCAGTTTATACTGCAAGAAAAATCAAAATCTGAATGTATGAAAAAATGCCTATATACCATAGCTATGTGCATTACGTTTTCAAGGTATATGCATTTTACCATCATATACTTAAAGCTGGACGGTAAATATTTTGTATTCACAAGGGCCATGTGCATTTTGGTGATCTTTGTATATTTCTTATATGTGTAATACAGACTGGTCACAGATGCTCTCTCATTGTGCAGGGTGACCGGTCTTGTCCCCAACTCCTCCTGTAGTTTTCTAATGGCAGCCTGTAGTGGGAGCTTCTCCCATGGCTCTGCTCTCTGCATTGGCTACGTACAGCACAGGTAATGTTTAGGGTTGTAAGAGTATTTAGTGCATACAAAGTGGATTTATATTGAGTAAAATATTTAAAGGATAAGTATACCTTTCTGATCTTTTTAGACCCATATTTAGGGTGCAACATGCTCAGCAACCACCCCCCCCTCCCACATTGTGACTGCTGGCGGGGGTTCTTCTTCGACTTCTTCAGGGTTCCCCGAAGAAGTCAGTGATGTAATATGAAGGGCGGAGTGCCAGACCTGTCACTTGCAGTTCACAAAGTAGAGAGGGAGAACGGTAGCAGTACCAGCTGCCGGTCTTCAAACACTGGATCCTGGGCAGTACAGCCGTGAGCGGTGTGAGCTGTCCCTTGTTCGCTTTGTATTTCTTCCTTTGCCTGAAATCCCTGGTGATCCTGCCAGTCCCCCTGCTTTTCTATTAAAAACTGTCCACATTAACTACTTCCGAACCAACGCCATCACCTGACGGCGGTCACTTTGCAGTAGAATATCGTTGTTATGGTAGCAGATAGCTACCATAACCCCAGTATCTTTTTTTCCATCCAGCGATTCTGTGCAAGTTAAAAGTGGTCTCACTTTTATCAGCGGCAGGAGAGGTGCCCAACCTCCCGTCCGTTTCCGATCATCCCCGCCACTTACCGGACCCACCGGAAGAGGATCAGATGATTGGTTCCTCTCCCCCAGTGTCCGGAAGCCGAGTGAGCGGTAGAAGTCGTTCACTCGGCTCCATAACATGGCAGGGTGGAAGCGATGTCACAAGTCACTTCCATCCAATGCTCTTAAAGCGGTTGTCTACCCTTTTTGTTTACTTTTACCTACAGGTAAGCCTATAATAAGGCTTATCTGTAGGTAAAATGAATATCTTCTAAACCTGTATGGTTTAGAAGATATTCCCTTTCTAATGTAATATATCGTTACGGCGCATGCGCCGTGTATGTTCCGGCGCATGCGCCATGTATGTTCCGGCGCATGCGCCGTGTATGTTCCGGCGCATGCGCCGTGTATGTCCCGGCAAAAGCCGGCATTTGTTCCGGACCCTGCCGGAAAAAACGAACCCCGCGCATATGCGCGGGAATGACGTCTCGCGGCTCCGGCCAGTCACAGCGCCGGAGCCGCGTACCCGGAAGAAAGATCCGGGGGAAGATGTCCGCTCCCACGGAGGGGACCGAGCGGCTCGGTCGGATCTTCGTTTCAAGGTGAGTATTTCATAATGAGCTAGTATGCGGTGCATACTAGCTCATTACGCTATTATCTTGCAGGTTTTTATTTTTTTTAAAAAAAATTTTTGAGTAGACAACCGCTTTAAAAGGACCATTTTTTTTTTGCACTGTCATTTTTTTCAAATTGTTATTATTAGTTTTTTTGCATTTTACTGTAAATATGAGAACTGAGGTCTTTTTGACCCCAGATCTCATATTTAAGAGGTCCCGTCATGATTTTTTCTATTATTATTTTGAAGCATGACATGTTTGGTATCATTTTACTTGGCGTAACATTATCGTTCACAATATTGAGAAAAATTGGCCTAACTTTACTGTTGTCTTATTTTTTAACTAAAAAAACTGAATTTAAAAAAAAAAAAAAATCGTGCTTGTAAGACCGCTGCGCAAATACGGTGTGACAAAGTTTTGCAACAACAGCCATTTTATTCTCTAGGGTGTTAGAAAAAAAAAAAGATACGTAATTTTATAGCAAAAAAAATGTTTTTAACTCGTAAACACTGAACCCAGAAAACAGGCTTAGTCTTGAAGTGGTTAAGCAGGAGAGCACATCATGGTCAGTTCTCTAGCTGTGCTGAGAACTCAGCTTGATGTCCTCCAATGATCAGACTTTCCTGATACGCCTCCTCTGCACAGCGCAGTGTACTGTTGCTGCTCCTCCCTCCAGCTATTATACAGCTGAGAACAGAGGGAATGTGATCACTTATTAAAAAAAAACAAATATATATATATATTTTTTTTAATATCTATACACAAATGTTCTGCCTTTAATTTCTATTTGAAACTGAAAGGGTTGTTTTGCAAGGTGATGGTTTACAATCACTTTAAAGGTCAAACATTAAGGCCTCATGCACACTGGACATTATAAAAACGCCAGTAGCGTTAACTGTAGAAAGCTGTAGCTGTAGAATGAGTTTTGCAGCATTTTTGCAGTAGTGGTTTTAGCAAAACTATACTGCCACAAAAGCTTATGGCTAAAAACCGCTGATAAATGCAGAATAGCCGTGTTTTTCAGCATTTTTAAGCTTTTCTCAGCATTAGAGCGTTTTTACAGCTGAAGAACTCCTCTAAAAAAAAACACTAGTTCTGGGGTTTTTTCCAGCCAGAAAATACCCCTGCCAAAAAACGCTGATAACAGCCTATGTGTGCATGGACACATGGGATAACATGCTGGGGAGTTTACTGGCTGTAGAAAAAATACCCAAAGCCAAAAACGGCAGTTGCAAGCATAGATTTGTCCTTTCCCAAGCACCTACAGAGTTGAACATTGTGGAGAAGGTTTTTTTGTTTCACATGGACTTATGGACAATTTGCTCACGAGTATGGTTATAAATTTGGGATTTATTTTGTTGCTTGGTAGCACGGTGCTCCTCCTTTTCGACATGTATACCATTTTTATTATTTTAAAAATAATTTTTAAAAAATACCCTTTACAACCGCTTCACAGATATACAGTCAGGTTCATAAATATTGGGACATCGACACAATTCTAATGTTTTTGGCTCTATACACCACCACAATGGATTTGAAATTAAACAAACAAGATGTGCTTTAACTGCAGACTTTCAGCCTTAATTTGAGGGTATTTACATCCAAATCAGGTGAACGGTGTAGGAATTACAACAGTTTGTATGTGTGCCTCCCACTTTTTAAGGGACCAAAAGTAATGGGACAGATTAACAATCATAATTCAAACTTTCACTTTTTAATACTTGGTTGCAAATCCTTTGCAGTCAATTACAGCCTGAAGTCTGGAACGCATAGACTCACCAGACGCTGGGTTTCATCACTGGTGATGCTCTGCCAGGCCTCTACTGCAACTGTCTTCAGTTCCTGCTTGTTCTTGGGGCATTTTCCCTTCAGTTTTGTCTTCAGCAAATTAAATGCATGCTCAGTCGGATTCCGGCCAGGTGATTGACTTGGCCACTGCATAACATTCCACTTCTTTCCCTTAAAAAACTCTTTGGTTGCTTTCGCAGTATGCTTTGGGTCATTGTCCATCTGCACTGTGAAGCTCCGTCCAATGAGTTCTGAAGCATTTGGCTGAATATGAGCAGATAATATTGCCCGAAACACTTCAGAATTCATCCTGCTGCTTTTGTCAGCAGTCACATCATCAATAAATACAAGAGAACCAGTTCCATTGGCAGCCATACATGCCCACGCCATGACACTACCACCACCATTCTTCACTGATGAGGTGGTATGCTTTGAATCATGAACAGTTTCCTTCTCCATACCCTTTCTCTTCCCATCACTCTGGTACAAGTTGATCTTCGTCTCATCTGTCCATAGGATGTTGTTCCAGAACTGTGAAGGCTTTTTTTTAGATGTTGTTTGGCAAACCCTAATCTGGCCTTCCTGTTTTTGAGGCTCACCAATGGTTTACATCTTGTGGTGAACCCTCTGTATTCACTCTGGTGAAGTCTTCTCTTGATTGTTGACTTTGACACACATACACCTACCTCCTAGAGTGTGTTCTTGATCTGGCCAACTGTTGTGAAGGGTGTTTTCTTCACCAGGGAAAGAATTCTTCAGTCATCCACCACAGTTGTTTTACGTGGTCTTCCTTTTGGTGTTGCCGAGCTCACCGGTGCGTTCTTTCTTTTTAAGGATGTTCCAAACAGTTGATTTGGCCACATCTAATGTTTTTGCTATCTCTCTGATTGGTTTGTTTTGTTTTTTCAGCTTAATGATGACTTGCTTCACTGATAGTGACAGCTCTTTGGATCTCATATTGAGAGTTGACAGCAACAGATTCCAAATGCAAATAGCACACTTGAAATAAACTCTGCACCTTTTATCTGCTCCTTGTAAATGGGATAATGAGGGAATAACACACACCTGGCCATGGAACAGCTGAGCAGCCAATTGCCCAATTACTTTTGGTCCCTTAAAAAGTGGAAGGCACATATACACACTGTTGTAATTCCTACACCGTTCACCTGATATGGATGTAAATACCCTCAAATTAAAGATGAAAGTCTGCAGTTAAAGCACATCTTGTTCGCTTCATTTCAAATCCATTGTGGTGGTGAATAGAGCCAAAAAGATTAGAATTGTGTTGATGTCCCAATATTTATGGACCTGACTGTACATTGTTTGTTAGGACTGACCATCGAATGTAAAACAACAGACTCGACATGTCACAATCCACAATTTGATTACACTTCATATTTGTAGCTGCAATACTGTTCACATTAACATGGCAGAATGGACTCAAAATCTAATAACTTCATGTATGTGGCAATATAATTTATTTGAAATAAAGTAATGAGCCAGGACTCACAGAAGATGAAGGGGTGGAATGTGAGTGAGAGTTCTGTGGAGACCGTATTGAAGGAGGTAGACCTCTTACAGGACTGGAGCCATTCCCACCTTGGTACTGAGAAGACAAACACAGCAAAGTTATTATACAAAGCAGACAGTAACAGTGGAGGAATTGAGGGAAATCTCCACAACAGATATACAGACAATAAAAACCGGACAGAGGTTCTATCCTTCCTTTGCTCTAAAAAGCAAACAAACAAGTTTTGGCCAGAGACGATCTTTAAATCAAGTTACAATATGTGTAACTCGTTCTTCATGTTCATGTTCTCTGTAACATTGCAATTTACTGCAAGATATATTGGAAGATATTGGCTGAAGTGGTTTCATAATGCACCAATTTCAATCAATTAAAAACTAATTCTACTAAATAATAAACTTTTTAAAGCAAATTGAGGTACATCTAAAGCCATTTTTGTTTTGGGTGGAGTAGGAAAGTGTTGATATCCTTCTTCCATCTGCATCTATTTGTCACCCTTTCTACTCGTCTTGGGGATCACTGTCAGCAGAGGACACTTCCTATTCTGGTAATAAAGTTCTATGAGGGAAATTTCCCTTTGGAGTGATTTCCTCTAACTTCTAACCTGGCAGTTTCAACTATTCCATTCTCTACAAAATAAAAATAGGTTACAATACACTAAACCCACAACAGTAAAATCAGTCTGTATATGCAGCAAAGCATGCTGAATGGGTAGGGGTACAATGTACCCCATACTTATTCACATAGGGTGGGGGACCGGAATCTGGGGGCCCCCTTGGTAAAGGGGGTTTCCAGATTCCAAGAAGTCCCTGCCCGCAGACCCCGAGAACCACCGGCAAGGGTTGTCGGGAAGAGTCCCTTGTCCTCATCAACATGGGGGACAAGGTGCTTTGGGGTGGGGGGGGCAGAGCCCCCCCTGCCCCAAAGCACCCATACTCCCCATGTTGAGGGCATGAGGCCTGGTATGGTCCAGGACGGGGGGTGGCTCGCTTGCTCGCTTTCCTGGCCTGCCGGGCTGCGTGCTCAGATAAGGGTTTCGTATGGATTTTGGAGGGAACCCCTCATCATTTTTTTTTTAAATTTGGCATGGGGTTCCCCTTGAAATCCATACCAAACCGAAGGGCCTGGTATGCTCCTGGAGGGGGACCCCATGGCATTTTTTTTTTTAGATTTGACATGGAGTTCCCCTTCAAGATCCTCAAAGCACAAGGTGCCTGGTATTGTCGGGATCAAAGTCAGATTTTTATATTAAAGACCATTTTCCATCCTGCTCCTCCGATTTATTTCATCATTTATAGTTGAACAATGATCATCGAATTAACCCCATTACCTTTTAGAAATTCCAAAATCAACACTTCTGTTCTAATAAAATTCTACTCATGTGTGACCAGCGTACATGAACACCTGAGTGTACCCACCCATTTTTGGGTGTCCTAGAGTATCCTGCATTCTCCATAGTATGTTTGCAAATGTTTGAAATAAGAAAAACGAAAATATATTGGCATACATATTTAGACCCTTTGCAACAACACTTGATATTTAGCTCTGGTGACTCCCATTTCTCTTAATCGGTGCTGAGATGTTTCTACACCTTGACTGAAGTCCACATGTGGTAATTAAATTGATTGGACATGACTTGAAAAGGCACACAACTCTCTATAAGCCCTCGTTCGCACTCAACACAGCTTTGAAATTGTGCAGGTTCGTCTGAAATTGCACGATTTTAAAGCCGCATTTCAGTCCAACAACTTGAAAGACATCTGTGTGGGTTCATGCACAGATGTCTATTGAAATTGCCCCCAAAGTCGCCATAAGTAGTGCAGGAACTACTTTTGGAAATCGGTACGGTTGCGCTGATTGGGATGCTCCTATTGCCGGCAATAGGCTCTGATTTGGCCTGCCAAATCACGCCGATGTGAACGGGGGCTTCACAGCTTGAATGGTTTGGCCTCAATTCTAAACGTTATGTCTGGAGGAAACCAGGCACCACTCATTACCTGACCAATACTATCTCATCAGTGAAGCATTGTAGTGGCAGCATCATGCCATGGGGGTGTTTTTTCAGCAGCAGGGATTTGGGAGACTGGTGAGGGTTAAGAGAAAGCTGCATGGAGCAAAGTACAGAGATATCCTTAATGAAAACCTGTTTCACAGCACCCAGGACGTCAGATTGGCCTGAAGGTTCACCTTACAACAATGACCCTAAGCACACAGCCAAGACAACACAGGATTGGCTTAGGGACAACTCAGTGAATGTCCTAGAGTGGCCCAGCCAGAGCCCTGACTTCAACCCTATTGAACATCTCTGGAGAGACCTGAAAATGGTTTTCCACCAACAAGCCACATTTAACCTGACTGAGCTTGAGAGGAATTGCAAAGATGACAGAAAATCCCCCAATCCAAGTCTGCAAAGCTTATTGTGTCATAACCAAAAAGACTTGAGGCTGTATCCAAAGGTGCTTCAAGAAAGTACCGAGTAACGGGTCTGAATACTTAAGTACATGTGATATTTCAGTTATTTATTTTTAATTAATTTAGACATTTCTAAAATTCTGTTTTCACTTTGTCATTATAGGGTACTGGGTGCAGATTAACGAGAAAAAAAAAATAAACAACTGTATCAGGCTGCAACATAACAAAATTGAAAAAAGTACAGTAAAGGGAGTCAGAAAACTTTATGAATAAATCAGTAAATAATGGCACAGATCTCACAAAGAGTCCTTTGCGTTCCAGATGTTTATCTGCGTACGCGTTTTTGATAATGTTTTGATGTGTTCCAGTGCGTTTTTGATGCAGTCCATTTTCCCCCTCTTTTTTCCTAACCTTAAATAAAGACATGTGTGTTCCAGTGCATTTATGCATTTAGGTACATTCCAGTGCGTTTTTGATGCATTTTACAGGGTTCCAGTGTAGGAAAAATGCAGCATGTTCTATTTTTTTTCTGGAACTGGAACTGAAAGCACTGGTGTGAACTATGCCATTGAAAACCATATAACTTACTTTCCATGCGTTTTTGATGCAGGAAAAAAAAACGCACTGGACTGCGTGTGGTGTGAACTGGCCCTTAGAGAGAACCAAAATTATCAGTTGATTTAATTTTTTAGCACCTACCAATAACTTATAATCATTCTAGGTGCAATGACCATTCAAATCAGGTTTTGCCTTTCCATCAATACAAGTTTTCCAGAATGGAAAGACACATGCTTACTGTGCAACCATAAAAGCATATAGTAAAGCGCCTACTGCAATCATAATAGTGAGGACCTACCAGAGTCCAAGATTCAAGATCTCCAAGATCAAGATACAATTATACAGGAAAGTAGAATAATGTACTAGAGCAATGTATTGAGTCAGACATGTAGGTCAGCTGTTTACCCACAGGTATTCCACCTGGCCAATAAAACAGCACTCTAGTTTTCTTCTGCATCCATTTCTGAGTTCTTCCTCTACAATGGAATACACCAGTGCTATTGCAAATGGTACCATGGCAGATGTGCTATCACAGATAAAGCACAGCATGATCACATTTTACCCTGTATAGTAAAGTAATAATAAAGGACTGGTGGAATGAAAAATTACAAATTACAGCCTTCCTTGCTGTCATCATAGGCAAAATCTTAAATTATCTTATACCTGCCAAGAACTCTAATCAGAGATTAGGAACATGCCAAGTTCCTTCTTGTCAAAACATTACTCTTATTTTTTTTCTTTCTTGAATCAAGCATAAAAAAAAAAAAGAAGAAAAAAAAAATCTCCCACATATCATTCAATCTTACAATTACAAACATGTCGGTCATGAAAAATGATGGAATGTTTAAAGTGGAGCTCTGGTAAAAACTTTTCAAAGTTATGGATTGTTAGGAAGAATTTTAGCATACACTTATTCCTTTGATCTCCGCTGTTCTACAAAGAAAATACACAGTACTTTCAGGTGTGGAGGGGCATGCAACTTACCCATGTGAGAGTGCTGAACTAATCTCAAAACCAAAGCACAAAACCTGGGCTAGACTCCTGTTAGGAAAATACACACAAAGGCCCAGGTGCATAATTCACAACCCAACTTGGGCAAAAAAGGAAGTCTACTTGTGGATAGCTGCTACTCCAAAAACTCATAGACCAATGAGGACAGTAGAACACACAACAAAGGAAAGTAATGAATACTGGCAAAGTCATCACACAAACATTCAATGGATAGAAATTGGCAGTTTAATGATAAAAATCCAAGGCATACAGATGTCCAGGGAAGTCCCTGAGTAAGCAAAGCTAGCCCAACAAGGTTTACCTGGAGGTTAAGAGACCATATGAGTGACTCCAAGGAAGGTTGTAATTCAACAAAGGATAAAACCAAACGCCAGCAGCAAGGACAAGACTACATGTTTTGGAGCGTGGCCCCTTCTTCAGGTAGTCTCCTCCTTGCTGCTCGCATTTGGTTTTATCCTTTTCTCCCTCGGCTGCAGAGTTCCTTGGTCCATCTACTTGTTCCAGTGCTGCCCGCAGTTCACGGCATACCATCCCTCTCTTCAGCCAGCCTGTGACGTCATCTCCGGTTGACAGGAATGGCCTCATCTGTGAAGCGGCCGTCTATCTCTGGCGTCCTGGCCGCATTCCCTCGTCCTGTAATTCCCAGCCAGCCCTCTTGCAGCACCTCCATTCCAGTTCCCTGCATTCATTCCACTGGATCACGACCTCCCTTGGAGTCCTTCAGTGTGCTTATTCCATCAAGCCCGGCCAGTGTTCTTGTGGTCTTCCTGGAGTCCTCCAGTCACTCATACAGTCTCCCCACTCCAGGTAAACCTTTTTGGGCTAGCTTTGCTTACTGAGGGACTTCCCTGGACATCTGTATGCCTTGGATTTTTATCATTAAACTGACAATTTCTATCCATTGGAGTATTGTTATGACTCTGCCAGGATTCAGAGCTTTCCTTTGTTGTGCTTAGACTCCCATTAGGTGTTATGGATTGTATCAATTTAATTAAAATATTATTGCCTAAGGTGGTATATCTGTTGTGGCGTGCCCCTATAACTATAACCCTGAAATTCTTTAAAATGTTAGAATCTAGTCTGAACTCTTGTGTGGGGTCATGGTAGACATAAATTACTCTGGACAGTTCTGAAAAACCCTGCATCTCTGGGGGGAGCAGCTCTCCCCGATCTTCATGACTACTATTTGGCCTCTCAATTAACGTATCTGGGAGATTACCCTGTTTAAATTAAATGTTTTGACACCTCACTAATATACTCCCTTATGGTATAAGAACCGCCCACCTGAACTATTGACATTCCTGGATCCTACCATATGGGCTGCTCATGGTATACTATATTTACGTCAATTTATGACTCCCACGGGACCCAAGACATTTCAAATGCTGAAAGATGAGTTTTCCCTCCCTAATCACCTACTGTTAAGATACCTTCAACTTCGACACGCACTACAAGAGTGTTGAACTAATCAATATTGTCACTGAAAAATCTATAAGCGCAAGGTAAGCTATGACTCCAGAGACTTTCAGCTAACACAGGGCTTTGATTACACTCCTGGCCGCAGAACAGAGCAGCAGGGGAGTGAAAGCAAGGCACACATATGCATCTTTGGAGGTTTACATTAAAATAGTTCCTGAAAGAGTTTCTAACTCTTACCAACTCTATACAAAAGCAAAAAGAAGAGAAGATTTAAAATTAGGTGGAGTTTCACTTTAAACCCAAATGCAACACCTGCTCTACTAATGCTCTGTGGCAAGGGAGGTCAATAAAATTAAAAAGATAATTTCACCTTTCATGGAACTTTCATTCTTTAACCTCTTGGAGCTGGCGCCTGACAACCTTTTAACGGGTTTGGAATACCTGGAGGCGGGGAGGGGCTTATGGGCACATGATCGCAGAGCTACCGTTCTAAGCGGCGATTGGGAACTTTCTGTTAGCCGCCAGAAAATGTGCCGTGAGCGCGCAGGGCTCAATCAATCAATGTATAGCCAGCTTTAGAAGCAAGTAAGAGGAGAGAGGAGATCTTATCCCATCATTCAAACTTACATCAAAGTAGTCACTAATCTTGTGTCCTCTGCCTCCAATGTTCTTTCCTAGAAAGAAAAAAGGAACAAAGTGAACAATAAAATTTCTAAAAATAATGAATAAAATTTAGTAGTAACCTGAAACTGAAAATATTTATCTGAAAATGTAACTTTTTTCCCTTTCAGAAACAAGGAGAAATCCTGGTGTTATTCTAGCAGGACAGCTGCTTAGATTTCTAAGGCTTTGCTGGCCTCTAGGTCAGTGACTTACTAGGCAATGACGTTAGATGAGAGCCCTGAAGCCTGCATTCTTAAAATCAAGTCAGCAATGGCAGCTCTCAAATTTGTGTGCTCATGATTTCTCTTTATAAAATCCCGGTATAGGATGACAACACCCAAAACTGAACTTTTATGAGACACAAGGAAAACTTTACTGAGAGAAGTAGGTACCTGCCATTGATTACCTCCTTACGAAACAGACCTAAACACAGGCAACACCTTCCACCTGCCTGTCTATACACTAATCCTACTTCTGATTACTACTGGTATGGACAGATGACATCTTTAAGGGATGAGGTCTATGAATAGGAATAATTGTTCCCCTTGAGATAATGTGCAATGGATGAAAAATTGGACAAAAAGCAGCCCTAGAATTCCTACTATAGGTACTTCAAGATTCACAACTGAGTATAGGTCAGCATTAAAACTACCTGGGGGAAAAAATATCTTTAAAACGCTACCACTCAGACTACTACACTCTGAGACTGTTCACATTAAGCCAACATACTCACAAGAGAATATTGTTTCCCAATGTATTTTCCTATAACTAGCAGCATTTTTGCATTATAATGTGCACAAACATGTCTACATGCAGTATATTGCATACACCAATGCATTTTATACATTTTTCTCCAAAGAGATCCCTATTTTATTATTTAGAACTGAAATGTGGGGTAGGTGCATATTCAGGGACGTTCTTTGGATCACATTACTTGTAGCACCCCCACACCCCACTTAATGGCTGCAGACCCTTAAACCCTAAAACGTTTGTGTATGGGATCAACGTGCAAGATCCACCTCTCATCTTCCAATGCAACTGATCTTTGGCTGTCCTGGAGCAGTATACCAGACAGGTGGGCAATCCATTAACGGATGCGCAATATCAATATAGTACGTTCTGTTTTACGTTACAATAGGATAGGTATGCTTTGGGGACATAATACTATACAATATGTTAGCAATAAACATGAAAACATGCTGGCAGGTAAGCAATCCATGCAAGAAAACACATTATTATTAAACAGGATTTAGGTGGCGCCAACAGTTTGTGCAGCGCTTTACAACATTAGCATCCTTGAGCCTAGGTTCACACTTTGCGATATGGGAACCAGTGCGATTCCGGCACTGGTTCCCGCATCGCATCTCTCCCGCAGGCAGTTAGTGACTTCTGCGAACCGCTGTGGGTGTCAATACAATGTTAATGACACCCCCAGATGGGTTCACAAATTGCAGTGCGAACTGTGGATTCGGACAGGAATCGGATCGCATGGGTAAGAACACCTATGCAATCCGATTCTAGTGCGGGGAAAAACAAGTCCCTGCACATTTTCTGTGCAAATCCGATGCAAACTCAGCCATACAACTGTATGGCTGAACTAGCATTGCTCAGACATCACATGTGATCGGCACCTGCGGTGCGGGTGCGAATTACATGCGATGTCTAAGATTGCACTAGTGTGAACCTAACCTAAAGTGGAACTTCCCTTTCTCAGTCAACATTGACTATTTTTAATCCTTATGCTGTTAGCATTCGTAAATAGATAGGAAAGTATATCACATTTACTTGTTATAAACTTTTCTTTTAAATACACATTTCTTCAGTTACTTCCTGTTTTCAATTCCTAAGCAAATGATGTCATGCATCCCAAGAGGGAAGGAGGGGCTTTCTCACCTAAGCACACCCTCCTGTCTGCATGCCTGAGCTAAGGGCAGATGGATTTCAGTAAGTCTATGCTGCATGAATCATCTGCCTTTACTTA
The DNA here is from genome assembly GCA_018402905.1 of Glandirana rugosa. Classification (NCBI taxonomy): domain Eukaryota; kingdom Metazoa; phylum Chordata; class Amphibia; order Anura; family Ranidae; genus Glandirana; species Glandirana rugosa. The sequence continues at coordinate 471,950 of BLSH010400845.1, forward strand.
GGATGGCCACTGCAAGTGGGTGTTTTTAAAGTTATTTCTGAGCAAAATAAAGCAAGGAGACATTGATGGGTGGGTGAGTTAGCTTTGAATTTTAAAAATGAATGACAATATCGTTTATTTGGGGAGCTCGGATGCAGTGTAGCTCTGCTTTAATACCTATAAAGTATACACATTTTCCTGCAGCGGGTGATAAAATAGAGATTACAGCCAATAAAATATTTGGTGTTCCAATATAATATTATCTTCTTGCTGACCAGAGAATCAAAAGGTCAGAAATGCCAGCAGCTATGGCATCACTAGACAGAATGTCACCTACATCATGTCAGGAACAGATGCACTACAATATGCTGCATTAAATAATGAGTAGAGTATTGTGAAATAAACTGGAAGGAGATCTATTTTAAAAGCAGATAAATAGTGTCCCCATCTGACAAACTGGTTACCTGCAAATCCTGGGCAGCAATGAAGCTTTAGACATAGATCCTACTGGATCCAGTGTAATTAGTTGATCTTTTTTGATTGCAGAGAGAAAATATTTGATACCATATGCAGATGGGGCGCCAAGTCCCATGGAGGAATTTGTACCCACGTTCAAATGTATTGCATAAAGGTATAAAAATATAGATTACCTTGACTGCTTTCACTCTGATTCTCTGCTTTCCTCTTCCTCCCCCGTGAAGAGTCTGGCTGTTTCTTTTCTGGAGTCTGGATGACAGGAGAGAAGAGAAATACATTTCTGATAAGAAACAATAAAGTTGAACTTCAATTGAACGAAGTAACTGTTGCAAGGCAATTTCAAACAAAATTAATCATGTACATCACAAGAAAAGGCCCAGAAATACAAAAATACTTGGTCTTCAACCATATTTAGAGGCTGACCCAATTGACTGTCCCCTCTGGAAGTGACATCATCGCGTTGTGGCCAATCAGATGGCTGGAGCGCATGAAACCGGAAGGAAGACCAGGTGAAGATGGAAGCCCTGTCAGCGGTGACAGCGCACCACTGGAAAACTTCATTCAAAGGTATTTTATAATGTGCTAATAAGTGGTGCCCGGGACCGACATAGCAGGTGCTGTCGGGTAGAGGGTAAGTACAAAAGCAGCCACACGTCTTCTCCCCACCTTGTTGCTGAGGACATCACATCCGGGTCAGCCTCTCAGCATCCCCAGCCAGCTTGGATATTTGATGAAAAAAAAAGTTAAAGCGGAGCTCCACCCAAAAGGGGAAGCTCTGCAAAATTTCCAGCCACTCCTCCTCCCCACTGCCTTCTTGGAGACGCACAGGTCCTAGAAGACAACGGGACCATTCAGAAAGCACAGAGCATCTCGTGCATGCGCAATGGAAACACGCTGTAAAGCTGCAAGGCTTCACTTCCTGTTTCCCTTAGTGAATAGGTCGGCGCCTGCACCCGTAGCCGAGGGACAGATCGGCTTGAGGTGCCGACATCACGGGATCCTTGGACAGGTAAGTGTCCGTATATTAAAAGTCAGCAGCTACAGTATTTGTACCTGCTGACTTTTAATTTATTTCTTACAGGCTGGAATGCCTCTTTAAATAATAAAAAAAAAATTTAAGTTACACCCAAGCACATAAAATTCCCCCCCAAAAAATGTAAATCCCTCCCCCCCCCACATATACACACGTACAAAATGCGCACGTCGGAGGCACCTACGGATGAAAACGTTGATTGAGATACATGTTAGATATCGTCACACACGCCAGAGTGACAGTAAGGCCTCATACACACGGGCGTTTTGTTACGCCATGTTTTTGGGCGTTTTTTGCTGCTCTCCTTGGTACTCAATGGCCCTCTAAAACGCTAAAGTTTTTGAGGAGTAAAGGGCGTCGGCGTTAGAGAGCTGTAGTTAGAACGCGGGACCAGTGCGTTCTGAAGCTGCAGCGTCATGGCGTTTTTGACGCCGAGCTGGCAAAACGCTCAATAACGTTGCTTAACGTTGTATACACAGCGTTAAGCCTCCTCAGGCGTTCTATTCATAACCAATGGTTCCCTATGGGAGTCCATTGATTTGAATAGAAGCCGCACCAGAAGTCGGATCACGGTGATCCGACTTGCGGCGCGACTTGTGTGCTGTGTCTTAAAGGGGAACCCCCTCAAAAAATTTGCATGGGGTTCCTCCCCCCCTCCTCAAGAGCATACTAGGCTCTTCGATCTGGCATGGATTTTAAGAGGAGCACCCACGCCGAAAAAAAATGGCGTAGGGCCCCCCCCAAAATCCATACCAGACCCTTATCCGAGCACGCAGCCAGGCAGGCCAGGAAAGGGGGTGGGGACGAGCGAGCGCCCCCCGCCAACTGGACCGTACCAGGCTGCATGCCCACAACATGGGGAGTATGGGTGCTTTGGGGCAGGGGGGGCTCTGCGCACCCCACCCCAAAGCACCTTGTCCCCATGTTGATGAGGACAAGAGCCTCTTCCCGACAACCCTGGCCGTTGGTTGTCGGGGTCTGCGGGCGGGGACTTATCGGAATCTGGAAGCCCCATTTAACAAGGGGGCCCCCAGATGCCAGGCCTCCCACCCTATGTAAATGAGTATGGGGTACCCCTACCCATTTACCTGGGGAAAAAAAAGTGTACAAAAAAAAAAAAAAAAACACTACACAGCTTTTTAAAATATTTTATTAAATCCGCTCCGGCATCTTCTCCCCTCTCTTCGGCTCTTTTGCGGGGTCTTCTGTGGGGTCTTCAGCTCTTTTGCTGCTGTCTCCCCGGCTATCTTCTCCCGCCGCTGCTTCTTCTTCTTCTCCTTCCTCTGGAGATGTTGACTCGTTGCTCTCTTCCACTCGAATGCCGGGTCCGTGCTGTGCGGTTGCCTTATATTGGCATGGGGCGGGGCCACACGATGACGTCATTATGAGCCCCACCCTCATGATGTCACATCCACATGATGTCGCGCCGCAAGTCGGATCACCGTGATCCGACTTCTGGTGCGGCTTCTATTCAAATCAATGGGCTCCCATAGGGAACCATTGATTTTGAATAGAGGCAGAAAACGATGCAAAAAGCTAGCGTAAAAAAACGTGCATTGACGTCAATGCAAAACGCCAAGCAAAAAGTCATTTTTTTCCCTGACGTCAGGCCCGGCGTTTTGCTTATTTTTGTGCAAACGCCCGTGTGTATGAGGCCTAATAATTCTAGAACCAGACCTCCTCTGCAACACTAAACTGATGGCCCATAGGGGGCTTTTATGGAAAATATAGGATACTGAAGTTTGTCGCCATTTGACAGGCGCACACAAAATTTAAGATTTGACATGTTGGGTATCCATTTACTCAGTGCAACTTCATCTTTTAGATTTTACCAAAAAGTGGGTCATTTGTTACGTTTGTGTACCCTAAAATTAACTTTAGTGTATTTGGTGATAATATCGTGTGACATAAAAAATTGGAACTGCCACTATTTTATTCTCTAGGGTGTTTGCTTTAAGAAAATATATAATATTTGGGAGATTTGGGAGATGCAATCTTCGGGACTAAAATTATTTTTTAAGCATGTGTGCAAAAAAAAAAAATAAATAAAAAAAACACACGCAAACCGCTCTGGCAGCGAAAGGGTTAATCTCAATGTATACTTATAGCTGCAAAGTGATAACGACATTGGGGGGGGGGGGGGGGGG
>BLSH010400845.1:476421-486998 GCA_018402905.1 Glandirana rugosa
CTTTAAAAATTTCGCAACGGATACCTTTAAAAATTAATGACATCAAACAGCGGTAGGGTGTTCACACGTGTTAAAATTTCGCACTGTACAATCCATAGATAAAAGAACCGAATTGTAGTAGAAAGTGTAAATATGTTTTGTTAACCCGATTGAAATGACAAAAAAAACAAAAAAAAAATTAAGGACTTTCACATAATAAAAGTATTTTTAAAAACGTAACGTAACCAGTGGTAAAATAAGAGATCCCAGAGACGATTTTTTTGTATATGACATACAAACCCCCAAGCTTCATTAAGATTTACTGAAAATTGGAGCATGTAAAATCTGGTGCAGTTTTTCATAGAAACCAATCAGCTTCCAGGTTTTATTGTCAAAGCTTAACACCTTCATGCCTAAGCCTTTTTCTGACATTTGTTGCTTAGAAATCAAAATCCATTTTTTTGTGCTAGAAAATTACTTCGAACCCCCAAACATACAGTATATGTTTTTTTAGCAGAGACCCTAGAGAATAAAATGGTGACCAATGCAATGCAAAAATTTTTATGAAAATAATACACTTTCAGGAATTAAAAAAAAAACAAAAAAAACAGTAAAGTTAGCCCAATTGTTTTGTATAAATGTGAAAGATGATGTTAAGCCAAGAAAATAGATACCTAACATGTCACGCTTTAAAATTGTGCACACTTGTGGGATGGCGACAAACTACAGTAATTAAAAATTTCCATAGGCAACGCTTTAAAAATTTCTACAGGTTACCAGTTTAGGATTACATAGAAGGTCTAATGCTAGAATTATTGCTCTCGCTCTAACAATCTCGGCGATACCTCACGTGTGGTTTTAACACTATACATTTGCAGGTGCGATTTATGTATGCGCTCACTTCTGCGCGTGAGCATGGAGGGATGGGACGCTGTCTTTTTTTTTTTACACTGTCCCCTTAAAAAAAAAAAAAAAAATTCTGATCACTTTTATTGCTGTCACAGGGAATGTAAACATCCCTTGTGACAGTAATAGTCAGGGACAGATACTCTTTATAGAGGAATCGGAGGTCCATAAGACCCCAAATCCCTCCTTTGCACTTAAGACATCATTTACATTGCTGCTGGTAAACGGACATTTAGAGAGGCATTTGGGCGTTTTTTTCAGCTGCCCCCGAACTCTCCTCTATGTTATCTTATCAGTACATTTACACAGGGTCGTTTAAGGTCCTTTCCAGGGAGTTGAGTTTAGAGGCTTTTTTTGGAACGCAAAAGCGTTTCGTTTACAGGCGTTTCCATTTTAAAAAATAAATAAAAAATTTATTTTTTTTTTTTTAAAAAAGACGCTCCTAGATGCGAACGCGGCATAACAGACGTTTTAGATGCTGGTTTCTAGCTGTCAAGATAAAACGTTCAGGGGAGGTTGAAACAGCACCCCGTGTAAATGGAGCCTAAAAGCATTCAAAACTCCAAGTTTGGCAGTTTTGAATGCTGTCATTTTTTTTTTTTTTTAATTTAGCGCCTTTAAGTCTTCTACAAACCGGATATGATGTCATAGGGTTACTAGATCTGAGAACAGATTGAAGCCGATTCCGGCTTAGTTCAGGTCTCCGGCCAGCCGGCTGGTCTCTCGAACCTCCCAGTGGGATGGGAGAGCCGCAGAAGGAAAAGGGGGGGGGGTGTCCCCTCCCACTGCTTGGGATAACAGCCGAGTGGCTTCTTAGCCGCATTGGTTGTGATCACAAGAAAGCCAACTGCCGGCTCTAATAAAATGGTACCGGTTGATGCATGCAGCCATCACACGGATACAACCCCTTCAAGCCGAGGTTGCATATTTGCGCACGGTGGGCATGAAGGGGTTAATGGAACAAGCTGAAGTTAGAAGTTGATTGGCTACCATGCACAGCTGCTCCAGATTTTGCACTCTCCAATTTTAGCAAATCAACCTCCTAGTGACTATGAGACACAGCGGCTCTTTAACCTGTCTGCTCGTTCTGTAACGTGATGCATCAATGGCAGCTATTACAGACAGTTGTGTAATGTGATTAGAATCTATAAATACTATAAAAACATCTGTTAGATGAACAGACAGGTATTTTGTCTCCGAATACACTGCAAGAAGTTGGAAATGGCAATAATAAATATTTGTCAGATAAGGAAAGCAGACGCTGACAGGATCTACGGTCGCTGTAAACATACCTCTGACTCTTTGTCGCTTAAAGAACCCAGGCTCCCAAAGCTGTGGTTAGAGCTTTCATTGTTTGTTGAGGCCTGTAAAACAAACACAACCAACATGAACAAGGTACAGAACTCTGCAAAACAGAGTGAAGAGGCATCTCGTCATATACGTAATATCATCAACCTTTTATTATAGAACAAAAAACCTGCAAAAGAAAAAACACTCCATTTACACTTCTGCACTAAAGAAACCTTTACAGAAAAACTCAGGAGCTGCTGTTGCTGACTAATAAAGCTAGCTGCTGTCTGATTGGCTCTGGCTTTAAGCTTGGTATACACCACTAGTTTTTTTTTTTTTTTTTCAATCGACCCTGAACGAAAAAATTTTGACAGCTCAGGTTGGAGCTGCTGTACTAACAATACAATGTTAGTACAGTGATCTCCCCTGCTGAGCTATTGTGTTCTGACCGGGGGACAACCCAGTCACCTCTGAGGGGGCTGACATGTTTCCACAGGCATTTCTTCCAAGTTCACGCGCTCCGGCATTGTGAGTTGCCGGAAGCCGTGAGGACGTCACCCCCACGCGTGGGAGCCCTTCATTTCGGCAAGGGGCTCTGAAGTTGTGGAATGATATACCGCTTACGTCACTGGCTGCATGCAGGGTGAATATCTCCTAAACCATGCAGGTTTAGGAGATATTCATTTTACCTACAGGTAAGCCTTATTATACAACCGCTTTAAAGATTTTGTCAAGGGTCAGCATTTATTTATTTATTTTTTTAAACCAACATGCCATACTTACCCACTCCGTGTATTGGTTTTGCACAGAGCAGCCTCAATCCTCCTCTTTAGCAGTGTGCCGTGGGGGTACTCATGCATGCTTTCTCCTGAGCTGCCTCCATGTGTCTGAGACTCCCCCCTCACTAGCTATGATTGATAGCAGCGGGAGCCAATGAGAAGCCAGTGACCTAGGAGAGCTTCTGCTCTCATGCACATTGCTGGATCGGGAACAAGCTCAGGTAAGTATTGGGGGGGCTGAGGGGGAAGCTGCACAATTAAGGTTTTTACCCTTCATGTATAGAATGCCTGCCTTTAGAACCACTTTAATACTTTGAATCACAGATCCAAAACAAGCATGCAGCAAGTGAAACTAAAGGAAGATCATAAATTCTTGTCTGCATACTTTTTGCAGGTCAGTGACTTAAAGCTGAACTCTGTGGATAGTAAAAATCCTCTCTTGCAGTGGGACTGCCCTGCACTGCAAGGTTAAAGTGGTAGTAAAACCTTACATAAAGTATTACCTACTGAAGTTGCAAGCCTCAGGTGATAACACAGAGATGAAACAAGTCCTCCTATTAAGTTGTACCTGTTTATTTGCAGAACTCTATTCTGCACAGCCTTCTAAAACACACAGATCTATGGCTATTTCTCAGGTCCTATAACCAAAAACCAGTGCAGCGCTATCCTATTATAAACAATCAATTTCCAACTGATATCGCTATATAAATAAGTGACAAACCAAATCAATATATAAATAAGTGAAAAACCAAACCAAAATAGTGTGTCACAGTATGATACAATAACCATTAAAAAAATGTGCAACAAATATTCATATATACACAAAATTCTGTGATGAAATAACTAATAGTGAATAACCCCCAATTCAATAATGTGATCAGTGCAAATCTGATGATTTTTTTTTTATTATTTAAATTGGATTTTTTTGATTTTTATCAAATTTATTTTAATAAAATGCTTTTGGAGTAAAAATCTATATAAAATAGTTTTCTATTTAAGATACATTAATAATTTATGGAAGAAAGGGGGGGGGGGAGGGGAAAATGTTAGGACTTTGTATGCAGCACACAACCAAAACCAATTGAATCAATTACCAGTAGTACATGTTATTTAATGGTGCATACAGTATGAATGCAATGGGACAATAAATTGCATATAATATATAGTGGTACCTCGGTTCACGAACACTTCTGTTCACGAACAGAAAAGTTCATCAAAATTTGCTTTGATTCACAAATGCGAGCGGCGGGTACTTTCCCTGGTCTTCCCTGCTGACACGTGGTCACGACTTCCTGTAGGGCAGATCGCGGTGACAGAGACACTGAAAGTGTACTGTGAAGACACTCAGTATTTTAGGTATTATGAGAAGCTTTGTGGCGTGCTTTTTAGTACAGTACATACTGTGATGTACTGTACACCCCACCCTGTGCACACTTGCTGTAAAGGTTGTTTGTGCGCTTACTGTACCGGACATCCAGTATGGCTCTGAAGAAGCATGATGGTAAGAACAACGTGCGGAGCGGAAATGCAGGTGACAAGAATGTGCAGAGCAAGCATGGTGGTAAAAAGAAAGCGCAGAGCGGTAATAACGGTGACAAGAATGTGCATAGCAGGAATAAGGTAGTGAAGATAATAACCATTGAGCTGAAGAAGGAAATTGTAGAAATGCATGATCGTGTTATTCGTGTTACGGATTTGGCCTCAGAGTACAAGATGGCGAAGTCGACAATCTCAACAATTTTGAAGAACAAAGCTGCCGTTAAAGGAGCTGATGTAGCAAAAGGAGTAACAAGGTTAACCAAGCAGAGGACACAAGTGCTGGATGAGGTGGAAAAACTTTTGTTAGTGTGGTTGAATGAGGGAAAATTGTGATGTCCAGAGCCGGGCCATCAAAGACTGCTCGAATACTGGACCGCCTTCCCATTAACATGCAGCGTGATGTTGGTGGGGTCCCGCGGCGATGGGGCGGGTATATACACTGCGATTGATACCATGCACATCTCTGGACTCTGTCTTTCACTTCCTACTAAGAGTAATATCTATGATTCTTATGTGCTAGCCCTCATCTCATCACCCTCCCATGGTGAGTCATTCACCTGCTTTCACTGCACAATCATTACCTGTTCTTTGGTCTATTCTGTTTTTTTCCTTCTTTGGTTATTGCATATCTTCCCTAATCATCTATTGTGTAGTCATTTTGCTGATGTATTTTATTTTATACTTTTCTCACAGAAGCCCTTTGGCCTTTACTCAGCACTTACTGCAACCACAGTTACTTATTGGGGATGACATCTCTATATATGTTCACTGCTTGTTCTTTGTTCACCGATGTGTCGCCGTGTGCATCGCCACCTAGGTTTCCGAGGATGATGTTTCCATAGTGCCTCCAGCCATTAAGGCTGGATTCGCACCAGTCCGGTGCAAATTCTAGCCTGTCTGCTGCCAAGAAGGGGCGGAGCCGCCATTTGGCGGCTCCTGTCTGTTCTCACAGCGCAGCAGCTGGGGGGGGGGGGGGAAGGGAGGGGCCACGAGCAGGGAAAATATCCCCGTTCAGTGCGGAGCGCATCTCCGTGTTACATGCGCTCCCATTGAACACAATGGGTTGGGAATTTGCATTGCACAGAAAACGCACACATTTTCTGTGCAATGCGGAGTGCGAATGCACCACACATATGTGAACTGGACACATTGAATATAACATGCTTTCAAGTGTCCTGCGAATTGGATGCAGTTTAAGCTGCATCCAATTCACATAGGTGTGAGCCCAGCCTAATACTACCCTTGTTGTTGCACATTGTAGCCTATTTTTAGGCAAGAATGCTGGGATTAAGTTAAGGTTCTCCCTCTTCCTGTTATTTCAGTTATTATATTATTTGGCGTTTATATCTCATTACAGACATATTTATGTCGCATTTTGCTCCTGATGAGCGGAAGTTATATACGAAACGTACATAGAGCTTTCCATTGATGTATCGTCACAACTATTATGTGTCCACCATGAAACTACCTTGAAGAATCTTGAATACATCTTTTTAATATCATGTGTGCAATTTATCACATCTCTATGCAGCTTGAGCTACATTTTATACATTTTTTAATATATCATGTACCATGTAGGAACACTTATGTGTGTGTGAATATATGTAATTTATGTTATATATTATATACGATTTATTGTCCCATTGCATTCATACTGTATGCACCATTTAATAACATGTACCAATTGATTCAATTGGCTTTGGTTGTGTGCTTCATACAAAGTGCCAACATTTCCCCAACCACCCCCCCCCTTTCTTCCATATGATTCAGGGATGGAGACATACAAGCTCTGTAGCAGTCATTGTCTCATATAAAGTCCCAAACTTTTTATTTTATTTCATGTATATATTAATAATTTAGTTTATTCAGCATAAAATGGAGCTTAGTTATGTAGCATAAGGCTGTATACAGGAGGTCCCCTAGTTACAAACATCCAACTTACGAACGACTCCTACTTACAAACGGAGGGAGACAACAGGAAAGGAGAGAAAATCTCCACCTAGGACGGGAAATGCACTCCTATAAGAGTTATTATGGGAAAAAGATGTCTCCACTGAAGCTTTATTACCAATCCTTGTTTCCACAACAACTCAAATTTTTCAATATCCAGTTATCATTGGGACAGGAAGTGAGGTGAAATCTTCTGAACAGAAACATAGATGGTAAAATAAACATTACAGGGGTGTTACCCCTTCCCTATGCTATCCAAAAAGCTTAAAAATAGTTTTTTTGGCTGAAGCTACACTTAAAAAATGTACCTGTTCCAACTTACAAACCTAAAGTCCCTATCTTGTTTGTAACCCGGGGACCACCTGTATTCTGCAATATTTACATTTTTGGTAAACTTATTCAATGAATCCAAGCTCTGCAAACTGAGATAACGTGCACTACATTGATGCATTCACACAATTTCACAGTAACCATGCGATAAAACAAAGTCCAGGAATATTAATTTATCCCATTGTTTTGCAAATCTATGTACACTACAAACTGTATAATTGAATCGGTTCTGATATCGCTGTTTTACTAACCTGACAGCTTATTATTCTAAATAGGAAACCTTCATTTTTTTGCAAATATTAAAGATTCTAACTACCAGCAAAAATAAGTCCTTACATTTAAAGAGCACCTGTCATTTCAGATCCATCATGGCAGCACCCATTAGCGGGCATCCACTCACCTGCTGCTGCCACGTCCCTCACCTTGTTGTGTCACAGCCGCATCACCAGCCGTCCCATTAAAGTGAATGGGACTGTCGTTGAGTCAACAGCGGGTCAGAGGAGGAGCTGCTGCAGGACAGAGATGACAGTTGCTCTTCAAAAATTATGATTTAAATCAAGCCTTTTTACTAGTGATTTAAATCATGTATAAAAGGAGGGAGAGAAAACTGCACTAAAGTTATTCAAACAGTAGTTACCAAATGATGTAAATATATTAATGAAGTTGCAGCTGCAACCTTACACCACCAAACACAAATGGCATAAATGATTTATTGTAATAAAAGGCTGCTCTGCCCCTCACAGATCACCATGAGGGTATAAATAATAGTAAAAGTCCATATAGTATGAGGTGAGTAATAGTTCATCGATATGAATCTCCACACAGTTCTGAGTTACCACAGTGAAAATTCAACACTCCGTATTATTCAACTGCACCAGTGATTACACCACCATTTGTGAAAGTAGTCCCCTTACCACAAAGGGTGGACCTCTTGATTATAGGAGGTCAGCAACATCAGTGGCTTCACAACCCAGCCAAGGTATGAAGAGCTTACACTTCAAGGTCCTCCGATGTCTCCTATGTTGTATAAGCATCTCCTCTCGGAAAAAGGAAACATACTCCCATGGTGTAAATCCACAAACAAAAATATTTAATAAAAAGTAGTAACTTACCAGTTAAAATTGCGTTAGAGCTCCAAGCATAAAACAAAAAACGCGTAAAAATGCCCGTCCTTCTGGGATTCGATCGCAGGTGGTGACGTCAGCACATTGCGTACCCTGCGCGCTTAGTCCTAAACCGACTTCTCCTCCTCCTTCTACCCTGAGGAGAAGTCAGTTTAGGACGAAGCGTGCAGGGTAAGCAACGTGTATGACGTCACTTCCGGATCCCTGTTGTTAGTGTCAGTGGCCATCGAGGCCAGGAAAGAACGTAATGTAGTGCAATCTGTACTGCATTCCATTCAGTGGTGCACAGAGAAGACATGTAGGGTTAGACCCTGAATATCCCATTAAAGAGAACCAGTCACCGAAAAAAAATCATATCATATAGAGCAGTGTTCCCCAACGCAGTCCTCAAGGCCCACCAACAGGTCATGTTTTCAGGATTTCCCTCAGATGAATCAGCTGTGGTAATTACTAAGGCAGTGAAACTGATCAAATCACCTGTGCAAAATAATGGAAATCCTGAAAACATGACCTGTTGGTGGGCCTTGAGGACAGGGTTGGGGAACACTGATATAGAGGACTTTTTGCCCTCTATGTGATAAAGTAAAAAAAAATAAAAAAAATGAAGTTACACCCAAGAGCATAAAATCCCCCCCGTACACCCATGCATGAAAACATTCATTGCAATACACGTTACATCAGGGCTCGACAAATGCCAGGCGCCAGGTCGCCATAGTGACCAGAAACTGCGTCCCTGCACTTGGGCCCTCGTCAACCCACCCATCGCTGGCACCAGGCACAAGCAGCCCCCACCGCCCCGGACATGAAACTCCGGGAGCCGGCAGCCGACCCAGTTCCAACATCCATCCAACAACCAAAAAAAAAAAAAAAAAACTTCAGCTCTGCTGCATACCAGCTGCAGGGCCAAAGAGTTTTCCCTTTACTCCCCACACACCATAAACCCCATGCGCTCTCCGCCTCCTCCCCCAGCAGTCCAGCCCACAAGGGACACAATTCCCCGAAACCACCCAGTGAGAAAGCCGCCCCACCTAGCAGCACTGCAACCAAAATGAGACAGCCGCCCAATCCCAAATCAAATTTTTTTTATTTTTAGTTAAAAAGAACTGGCTCCTAAACTTTTTTAGCTGGCTCCTAGATTCAAAGCAAATTTGTCAAGCCCTAAGCTAAAATAATATAGATACTATTTAAAAAATAAACTAACAGAGCCGAAGCATTTAAAACTTGGCTGCCGATTTTTAATAATGATCTATTGATACTGTCCGTGTAGCAGTGCTTATAGGACTTCTTTACTAGGGTCACCCCAAAGCTCCCATGTTGCGGTAACATGATCACATTCCTGTACCATCTACAGGCAGCAGAGCCGCTGCACAACACGTGAGATCATTTCAATGATGGAAGCCAATGAGGTGCAGACAACAACCCCTCACCATCTACAGCCAAGACTAAAGCTGGCCATACACTGATCGAAAATAACCGGTCCATTAGTGTGCAGGTTCCCTCGCTTGACAAAAGTCAACTTCTGTCCAATAGACATGTTGGAAAATTTTCCATCGATCAATGGTTGCAGCCAGAAAACAAAGTCCCTGTGGGAAGAAGGTGGCGGTTAGGTGGGGTTGTGGGTCTGGGGCTTTATCTCTACATCCACCTCATTTGACAACGTTTTGACACATTTTGGATTGTATGTCTCTTTCATTAAGCTTGGCTCAAATGTTCATGTATTTGCTGATGAACGTTCTTTTTGCCAATATACGTGCTTTTCTGGCCCCCGTTGCCACCTCACTCAAAGTTCCATGGGCTATTTTTCTCCTTTATTGCAAATTATTAGGGATGGAGGTGTGTTACAGGTAGCATCAGACCTGTTCTCTCTTTTCTATTTGCGTGGATGGAGGAATCTTATTTTTTTGTTGAGCCCACTAGATGAACCAAAAAATAAATAAAATAAAATAAAACAGTGTATGGCCAGCTTCACTCTGCAATGACTGAACCGGCTTGCAGGGGTAGAATCAGAGATGCAACATAAAACGGATCATTTTCACTGTAAACCATCTACAGCCAATACTAAAGCTGGCCATACACTGATCAAAAATTGGCCGCTCCATCAGTGTGCAGGCTCCCTGGCTTAACTAATGGCCGTACACATGTTCCGAAAATCGGACGACAGATCGTCCGTTTTTTTTTTTTGCATACTAATCTCAGATCGAAATCAGAAGAGTTTACTAAAGTCACGATAATTCCCGTACGACAGGATAAAAAAATCTTTAGTGATGTAATGTGCTGTTGTGTATTTGTATTGTATTTTCGGACGACAACTGTACTGATTAAACGAAAATCGTACGATCTGGTATCGTACAGGAAACATAATGGAGCTTGCTCCTTTGAAAATTTTCGTTCTGATTGTCGGGATTGGCTGTCTAAAGAAGTGTACACACCATCCAAAAATCGTACGATTTTTCCTTGGACAACGATTTCCGTCCGATTTTCGGAACGTATGTACGGGCCATAAAGTCGACTTCCTTTTGAAAAGACATGTTGGAAAATTTTCCATCAATCAATGGCTGCCAGAATACAATGTCCCTGTGGGAAGAAGGTGGGGGGTTATGGGGCTGGGGCTTTATTGTTCTATCCACCTCATTTGCGTGAAAAAAAAAAAAAAAAACCAGTGTATGGCCAGCTTCACTCT
>BLSH010400845.1:487008-500651 GCA_018402905.1 Glandirana rugosa
AAAGTTTCCTCGTTCGAGGTAATACAAAGGAATTTTCACTGTAAACCATCTACAGCCAATACTAAAGCTGGCCATACACTGATCAAAAATTGGCCGCTCCATCAGTGTGCAGGCTCCCTGGCTTAACTAATGGCCGTACACACGTTCCGAAAATCGGACGACAGATCGTCCGTTTTTTTTTTTTGCATACTAATCTCAGATCGAAATCAGAAGAGTTTACTAAAGTCACGATAATTCCCGTACGACAGGATAAAAAAATCTTTAGTGATGTAATGTGCTGTTGTGTATTTGTATTGTATTTTCGGACGACAATTGTACTGATTAAACGAAAATCGTACGATCTGGTATCGTACAGGAAACATAATGGAGCTTGCTCCTTTGAAAATTTTCGTTCTGATTGTCGGGATTGGCTGTCTAAAGAAGTGTACACACCATCCAAAAATCGTACGATTTTTCCTTGGACAACGATTTCCGTCCGATTTTCGGAACGTGTGTACGGGCCATAAAGTCGACTTCCTTTTGAAAAGACATGTTGGAAAATTTTCCATCAATCAATGGCTGCCAGAATACAATGTCCCTGTGGGAAGAAGGTGGGGGGTTATGGGGCTGGGGCTTTATTGTTCTATCCACCTCATTTGCGTGAAAAAAAAAAAAAAAAACCAGTGTATGGCCAGCTTCACTCTGCAATGACTGTACCGGCTTGCAGGGGTCAGTGATGCAACAAAAAACGGATCATTTTCACTGTAAACCATCTACAGCCAATACTAAAGCTGGCCAAACACTGATCAAAAATTGGCTGTCCATCAGTGTGCAGGCTCCCTGGCTTAACTAATGGCCCATACACACGTTCCGAAAATTTACCTCATTTGCGTGAAAAAAAGTAAAAAAAAAAAAAAAAAAAAAAAAGAACAGTGTATGGCCAGCTTCGTTCTGCAATGACTGAACCAGCTTGCAATCATTGATGCAACATAAAAAATGAAGACATCAAGGATAATTTTCATAGTCAACCAAATGCACTATTTATGCTATATGCCTCCAATACCCTGCATAACTGTAAAATGCAGGGTTCACATGCACTTAATGCAATGGAATGGTCCCTGTAACAGATTTAAAAAATGACTGCTGACACGTGGAAAAAAAAAACAAAACATGATTCTAGATTGATAGCTGTGCATTAAAGGTTTAAAAACCATAAATAAAAAAAAACAAAAGAAAACACTACATAAAAATAAAATGTGAACGCTCCCTTTAAGAAGCCTTGGTGCAATCCACTACAGACTCACTAGGAAACCACAGGCACTCTCCGAGTGTAATGATACGTGCCTTTTCCATGCCGTCTTCACAGGAATTAGCCAGGAACAATCATTTCTGGTCTGTGTGCATTACAACATGAAACTTCCAGCAACACCTAAAACCTGGCAACAGTCCGTGTTTACAATTCAGGGAGGAGGACTCAATGCATCTTCCAGCAGGATTGGTTCTCAATCCGATAACAAAGCCAGTTCAACCATCTTGTAGCTCTGGGTGTCTGCTATAGCACTGCAGAGTGCAAGCCACAGTATTGACAGGACAATCGTTTAATAATAAAAAAAAAAAATTGCATTAGTGCCAGCCAGCCTGACAAGAAAAGGTTAATGAACCTTAAACTGCTCAGGAAACTTGTGCCCTGAGCTTCAGACATGAGTGAAGCACTTGTGACTTTCCCTGTCATCAGATATAAATTACTGGGAGACAGTAACAAAGGCCCAGGAAGAGTGCTTGTAGGGCATTGCCTGACAATGGAAGTGACCAGTCGGTGCCCTCTACACTACTCTAAGTGATTGAGTATACACAGCTCGGAGATCACAAGGCTCCACTACTATGCCACACATCACCATGATATTAGAATAGTGGTTATCAAGCCAAATGCAGATCTCAGTAGCCAGACGTTCAGTCTATGGAGGCAGCAGAATTTAAAGGCAGATTCATGACAAAGTTTAATTTAATTTCAAATTTTAAGTGGCACTAAAGTTTATATTGAGTACGTGTGGCGTGCCAACAATAGGGGACATTTATCAAAACTGGAGCAGACATAACATGGAGCAGCTGTGATGCCAACCAGCTTCTATCTTTCAATTTCAAATCTTAATGTGTAATTAACAAAACTTTTTTTACCCCCATTGTGGAAAGAGTAGGGGAGAATTATCCCTTTCTGGTTTTCCCTTCACTTCCTGTCCCATAGCCAAAACAGGAAGTGCAAGGAATTCCCCCAAAGTGAAGAAATCCTTGGTTGTCACCAGAATGAGTGTCCCCAGTGGAAGATTTTCCCCTCTA
Source organism: Glandirana rugosa (assembly GCA_018402905.1). NCBI lineage: Eukaryota > Metazoa > Chordata > Amphibia > Anura > Ranidae > Glandirana > Glandirana rugosa. The sequence goes on from BLSH010400845.1 coordinate 489,322, forward strand.
CTCCTGCTCTGGTGACAACCCAAGATTTTTTCACTTTCAGTGAGAAATCACCAGGACAAATAAAGAGAAAGAATCTCCATAATGGGGGCACAGGCAGCAATAAAACATTGACAGGTGTTCGAATAAAAAAAAAAAAAAATCCTTTAGTTATACTTTGAAGTGGTTGTAAAGGCACAAAGTTTTTTTTACCTTCATGCATTTAATGCATAAAGGCAAAATACATTCTGTGTGCAGCAGTCCCCCCTAATACTTACCTGAGCCCCATCTTGATCCAGCAAAGTCCATAAGAACCTTGCCTCTCCGGGGATTTGCACTCCTGATTGGCTTTTGCTGCTGTCAATCACAGCCAGTGAGCCAATCAGGAGATGGAGGGGGTGGGGCCGAGTCGAGGCTCCGTGTGTGAATGGCTCGGGAGCGCAAGTGCATTGGTGCCCCAAGAGCAAGCTGCTTGCTTTGGGGGCATCCGGCAGGAATGTAGGGGCAGGCCAGCATGGGACCCAAGAACAGAAGGATCCAGGATGCTCAGTGCAAAACACTGCACAGAGTAGGCAAGTAGAACAGGTTTGTTATTTAAAAAAACAAAAACAAAGCTTTAATATCACTTTACCTGAACAAGCAAGATAGAAGCTGATTGGCTGCCATGAATTTTGAAAAATTCCCTCCAATGTCCATGATCTCATTGTCATTAGACAGCACAGATCATAGGCAATCAGATCTGTGCCTTGTAAACTCTGATAGCCAATCACAAATATATGGAGTACTATTGTTAAAGTGGAGTTCCACCCAAAAGTGGAACTTCCGCTGGTTGGATTCCTCCCCCCCTCAGGTGTCACATTTGGCACCTTTTCAGGGAGGAGGGGGTGTTTAGACAGGTGTCCTTTTCCACACATCCGGGAGCTCGGGCCGTCGGCCGCTGACGTCAGCAGCCCGGCTCCCTCCTCACTTTGTTACAGGCCGCCTGGCCAATTGCAGAGCGCAGCGGAGCCTCGTGCATGCGCAGTAGGGCGCCGGGCGTGAAGCTGTAATGCTACACGTCCGGGTTCCCTCATCCGCAATGGATGCCGCTGCACCCAACCCCCAATCCGAAGATCGGTGGCGGTGCCGACATCGCTGGACTCCAGGACAGGTAAGTGTCCTATTCTTAAAAGTCAGCAGCTACTGTATGAGCTGTATGAGTAGCTGCTGACTTTTAATTTTTTTTTTCCAGGCGGACCTCCGCTTCAACATTTGTGTGCCATCCCCTTCCTCTCACAATGGAGGAAAGGAAAGAATTCCATGAATGAATTCTCATATATTCAGGTAGGCAGCAGCAGTGAGGGGTTAATAAAGGTTTTTTTTTTGGGCCCCTTATGTACAACTCCCTTATCCTGGACATTAACCCCCTTAGGCTACATGTACACGGGACACTTTTTCAACCTCTCCTGAGTGATTTTTTTGACAGCTAGAAACCGATGCTGAAAACAGCCATTTAGCCGCATTTTACACGCGCGTTTAGCCGCGTACGCGTCCAGAAGCATTTTTTTTTTTTAAATGACAAACGCTTCTAAACGCGAGTTAGGCGTTTAGGCGTGTTTACAAGCTGTTACAGGCATTTGGAATTTCAAATGCCTCTGAACCTCCATCTGAACCCATTTTTTTGCTTTCCAAAAAAGCCACTAAACTCATCTGCCTGGAAACGACCCTGTGTACATGGACTGATAAGATAACAGAGGAGTTCAGGGGCAGCTGGAAAAAACGCCCAAATTCCTCTAAATTTCCATCCTCCCACTGTATGTGAATTCTATATTAACTTCTTCACCTCTTCCCTCTGTATGACCTGTACAATAATGGTGCATTGTATCTAGTGCACCATTACCAATGGAAATCTACGCCGATCAGCCATAACAATAATGAGTATGTCCCCTTTCTGTCGCCAAAACAGCCCTGACCTGTCTAGGCATGGACACCACTAGACCTCTGAAGGTATGCCGTGGTATCTGGCACCAAGCCGTCAATAGCAGATCACTGCCTCTGCCAGTTTGTCTTTTTCCAATACAGCATCCTGGTGCCGTCTTTTCCCCAGGTAAGCGATGCACACACCCAGCCATCCACATGCTGTAAAAGAAAATGTGATCCATTCCACTAGGCTACCTTCTTCCATTGCTCTGTGGCTCAGTTCTGATGCTCATGTGCCCATTGTCAGCGCGGGCACATTGACCAGTTTGCAGCTACGCCACCCCATATACAACATGCTGCAATGCACTGTGTGTTCTGACATCAGAAGCCCCAATAACATTTTGAGAAATTTGAAATGCAGTAGATTGGATCAGACTATATGGGGTCAGCCTTCACACCCCATGTGCTTCAATGAGCCTTGGCTGCCCATGACCCTGTTACCAGTATTTCTTTCCTGTTGGACCACTTTTGGTAGGTCCTGACCACTGCAGACCAGGAACGTCCCACAAGAGCCGCAGCTTTGGAGTTGCTTTGACCAGTCGCTCAAATCCTTATATTTGTCCATTTTTTCTGCTATCAACTTCAGGGACAACATGTTCACTTGCTGTCTAATATAACCCCACTCACTTTCAGATGCCATTTAAGAAAAAAAATGATGTTCACTTTACCCGTCAGTTATCATAATGTTATGGCTGATCAATGTATGGTTACAGCGTACGCTTTCACCCTTTATTTTGCAAGTTCTGTCTGCAGGCCATTTCTTCACACAACTTCCTGAATTCCTTCCATGCGCTGCAGTTTACTTTTAATATTTAAAGACTACATATCCCAGGGTTCCTTTCAGCCCACAAGCAGTGATTCCTACACTGACCCTCATACTGGGGTTGATTTACGCAAATTCTGACGCAGCTCTGCATTGAAACCAGGCAGCCTCCAGGTTTTGCTGCCAAAGCTTAAAGTGGAGTTCCACCCAAGAGTAGAACTTCCGTTTTAAAGGAAGGTGACCCTCTGACATGCCACAATTGGTATGTTATTTTTTTTTTTTTAAGGGGGGGGGGGGGAGACCGGGGACCCTGTTTTCACAGGTCCACTTCCTCTCCTAGAATTGTGGAGCCGCCCCCTTCTCGGCGATCTTCTGGAAGACGTCACAGGTCCTAGAAGATACGCCAGCCATTCACAGGGTGCATAGAATGCATTAAGTTGAAAAACGGAGGGTTTACAACCCTTTTCAATTCATTTTCATGGCAAGGAGGGACTTTGCAAATTGACAAATTGAAACTCAGGCGGTTCAGCAGGAAATTGGCCAAATTTCAAATCAGTGTGTGGTCCTCCCTATATGACAGCAAGGTGGATAAAATCAAAGATTTTATTTAAAAAAAAAAAAACAAAAATATCTGATTTTTTTTATTTAACCACTTACCAACCAAGCCTGTTTTTTGGGTTTGGTGGTTACGAGTTAAAAACATGTTTTTTTTTGCTGTAAAATTACTTAGAACCCCCAAACATTATATATATTGTTTTTTTTTTTCTAACACCCTAGAGAATAAAATGGTGGTCATTGCAAAATTTTATGTCACACCATATTTGCGCAGCGGTCTTCCAGGCGTGTTTTTTTTTTAGTTAAAAAATAAGAAAACAGTAAAGTTAGGCCATTTTTTTTCCATATTGTTAAAGATAATGTTACGCCGAGTAAAATGATACTCAACATGTCATGCTTCAAAATTGCGTCCGCTCTCGGAATGGCGACAAACTTTGCAACTTAAAAATCTCCATTGGCGAGGTTTAAAAAATTCTACAGGTTAGCAGTTTTGCATTACAGAGGAGGTCTAGTGCTAGAATTATTGCTCTTCCTCTAACGATCGCGCCGATACCTCACATGTGTGGTTTGAACACCGTTTTCATATGTGGGCGGGACTTGCGTATGCGTTCGCTTCTGCACGCGAGCTCGCGGGGACGGGGCGCTTTAAATTTTTTTATTTATTTTGCTTTTTACTTTTTATTTTTACAATGTTCCTTTAAAAAAAAAAAAAAAATTGATCACTTTTATTCCTATTACAAGAAATGTAAACATTCCTTGTAATAGAAAAAAGCATGACAGGTCCTCTTAAATATGAGATCTGGGGTCAAAAAGTCCTCACATCTCATATTTACACTAAAATGTGCAAAAAAAAAAAAAAAGTGAAAAAAATGACAGCAAAAAAAAAAAAAAAATGGGCCCTTTAAGACCGTTAGGCAGAGAGGACTTCTGATGTAATTTCCGCCCCGCCATGTTATGGAGCCGAGTGAGCGGCTTCAGCCACTCACAGATACTGGGGGGAGAGAATCGGATCATCTCCGCCGCTGCCGGCGGGTCCGGTAAGCGGCGGAGATGACCAGAAGGAGGTGGGAGGGGGCACCTCTCCCGCCGCTGATAAAAGTGATCTTGTGGCGAATCCACCGCTCAGACCACTTTTATCTCCTTCAGAATCGCCTGAAGAAAAAAACGGTATCAGAATGGTGCCTGCAGCTGCAGGCACCATTCAAATATCACCACTGAAACCCAAGAACGGATATATACACGCCCTTGGTAGTCAAGTGGTTAAATCAGATTTTTTGATTTTTATCACATTTTAATAAAACGCTTTTAGAGTAACAATCTATCGAAAAAGATAGTTTTCTATCTAAGATTCATTAATAATTTCGTTTATTCAGCATGAAATGGAGCTTAGTTATGTGGCATGAGGCTGTATATTCTGCAATATTTACATTTTTGGTAAACTCATTCAATGAATCCAAGCTCTGCAAGCTGAGATAACATGCTCTGCATTGATGCATTCACACAATTTCCCAGTAACCATGAGATAAAACAAAGTTCAGGAATATTCCTTTATCCCAATAAACTACCAGCAAGAAATAAGTCCTTACATTTAAAGAGCACCTGTCACTTCAGATCCGTCATGGCAGCGCCTGTTAGCGGGCATCCACTCACCCGCTGCTGCCACGTCCCTCACCTTGTAGTGTCACTGCTGCATAACCAGCCGTCTCATTAAAGTGAATGGGACTGTCGGTGAGTCAACAGCGGGTCAGCAGAGGAGGAGCCACTGCAGGACAGAGATGACAGTTGCTCTTTAAAATCATGATTTAAATCAAGCATTTTCACTGGTGATTTAAATTGACTTGATTTAAATCAAATGAACCCTGCTTGACAGAAGTGGACAAGCTGGAAAACTATTGTCGACTAGCGACTGCACCCGCTGATTAGTGTATTGGGTCCCACCATCAGAATAAAATGTCCCAGTAGGAGAGGGAATCTTCCCATCCACCTTCTTTGCATGGATGAAGGAATTATTTTGTTTGTTCTGCCCACTGGATAAACAAAATAAAAAAAAACAACTAGCTGTATCCATCCTGTCCAGGACCAGAAACCTAGGCATTTGATCACATGATCTCTGAGGGAACGATTTGCCCAAATAACCCTGACCCTTTAGATCACAGATATGCAATTAGCGGACCTCCATCTGTTGCAGAACTACAAATCCCATGAGGCACTGCAAGACCCTGACAGCCACAAGCATGACACCCAGAGGCAGAGGCATGATGGGACTTGTAGTTTTGCAACAGCTGGAGGTCCCCTAATTGCTTATCCCTGCTTTAGGTGGTATGTAGTTTCCGAATGCCTAGGCTTCCAGCCATGTTGCTGGAACTGGGAGAAGCCTGATGCAGCACGAGTGAGACTACAAATTTGTAGGGAATAATCTCATGAAAAAATTATAACAGTGTGCATGCAATACATAAGATCCTTAAAAATGACTGATATAAATTTTATAACACAACATGTGAACTCAATGAAAGAATAATAAAAAGTCCCTTCAATTATCTTGCTCTTGTGACCTCACTGCCAACCCAAAGGTTAATGAGATTGAGTAGTAAATCAGAAAGATCACTAGTGAGATGACAGCACTCTTGTCAGTGTGTTTGCAGCTGTTTTAGTAACAGACTTGTAAAGTCTGGCTGAGTGATTAGGAGGTGCCTTTGCAAAATTGTGCTCCTTCTTTGGTGCTACTGGCTTGGCACATCTCGACCTAGAGATATAAATCAACTGGGGCCTCTCTGGAGGCAAAGCACTCACGGCCTGATAAATACTAAAACAATCCTGCAAACCTCTAAACTATGTAAAATCAATGCAAATTCACTGCTTTGGGACATCTTACAATAAAAACTGGCGCTTTATATTACCATTTTTTAGTTTTTTGCTTTACTAGTAGAAAACATTTTCTACCCCATTTAGGAAGATACCCACCTTTTTTTTAAAAATATAATCAATAGATAAGATAAACTTCAAGCAGTTGTAAAAAAAAAAAAAAAAAACTACCTCTGGGAATGCTGAGCTGTCAATGCCCATGAGCAGTTCAGTGGTCGGGGCATTTGAAAAACCCAGTCTTCTCTGTGCGGCACTTCTAGGACAGACCAGAACGATTCACTATGCAGGCACGGACCAATCAGAAACAATCTGGTCCTTCCCAGAAGCGCTGCACAAAAGGAAGATGGAGAAGAGCGGGGATTTATGACTCAGACCGCTGGATGGGCTATGAGCATCTCCCAGGACAGTAGAGAAGACCAGGGATTTGGGGGGGCGTTTGAGTGTTCGTTCACCTTTCATTTTATCTGAAACGGTGAACACTAAATCCGGTTGTGATTATTAAAACGTATTAATTTATTTTTTACAAATAAAATGCTTATCTATCTGACTCTGTCTTGATTTCAGTCTTCTTCAACCTTCCCAAGCACCATATCCTTAGCCTGGCGGTGGAAGGTGCAACAACTGCTTTATGGAGTGCTGTCAATCCAACTCTGAACATGTTACATGAGTAGAGAACAGAAGGGTGATCTCACTGGTGTGCTGCTGCTCCTTTACTAATCAATCACTAACTCAAACATGCCCTGGACCAGTTTATATTACTTAACTGCCAGGTAATCTGCAGAGTGGTCTGGGGTGAGGCTTGGCTGTTTGGAAGAGGTGCCTCAAGCAGAGCAGTAGCTAAGTTATAAATCCTTTTGTGGGTATAACAGTTCTAATATATGCATTTAACTGTGTATTTAGCAATTTGCCTTCAGTACAACTTTAACTACCATTAGGACTCATGTACACAGGCATCAGCTCCAGAAGCAAGTCAATTGCAGTACACTTTCAGGAGCTTCCAAGTGTTTTTAAATTGCTTTCGAGGTGTTCCAATTTGAGTTGATTCGAGTTGCTTCTAAGCTGCCTTTGTATTCGCATAGATGAGTATAAAAAAGAAAAGCAGCGAAGATGCAAAGGCCAATGTACATAAACCCTTATTTTTCTCAACCCACAGTGGACAACAGGCTTTTGTTGATTCCAAAACAACGTATTTAAAGCGGCAGTAAACAGTGGCTGGTTAAAATAAATAAAATAAAAAACACTGCATACTAGCACATTATGACATCCTTACCTTGGAACGAAACCTTCCAGCGGCGTGCTGTCACAGCTGAGAGGCCTGACATTTTCCTCTGGTCTTTCTTCTGGGATGTGATTGGCCGGAGCCGCGATGATGTCACTCCCACGCATGTGCGTGGGAGCCCTCGGTACCAGCACTAAGCTCTGAAGGTCAGGGAAGGTATGCCAGACCTTCAGAGCGCATGCACTGGTGATGTCACCAGCTGCATCCAGGGTGCATATCTCCTAAACGGTGCACGTTTATGAGATATTCATTTTATCTACAGGTGAGCCTTATTATCGACTTACCTGTAGGTAACAATCACAAATCAGGCTTTACTGCCGCTTTAAAGAGGTGCTGAGAACTTTCAAAGTTAGAATATTCTGTACATTTTACACTATATCTACTTTCTTTATCTGAAGTTTTACTATGCATCATTTTATCCTTTAAAGCTGAAATGTAGTAAAAAAAAAAAAAAAATCTCTAATAGCTGCACTTCCACACTGGGGGCAGTGGGGCGTTAGCGGTAAATCCCCGTTAATTTTAGCAGAGTTTTAACACTGTTATAGTGGCGCTGTGGCGGCGGTAGTGGTGTACTTTTAACCCCCAAGGGGTTAGAACGGGGTTAAAAGTGCCGACGCTCCGCGCTTCTGAGGCGGTGTGCAGCCACTTCGGAAGCGCTGCCCCATTGTTTTCAATGGGCAGAGGAGGAGTGGTATATTACCGCTCACCGTACCAAAGATGCGGCTTGCAGGACTTTTTGTAAGGTCCTGCAAGCGCACTATCCCAGTGTGGAAGCACTCTGGCTTTCACATTGGGGTGGATGGGGAGGGATTTTTGAGGCGCTAGCTAAAAAGCGCCTCAGTGTGAAAGGGGTCTTAGTGACTTAACTATAAAGTTAATAAAGCAGGTCCTATGCCAGGTAGCTGGATCTTATAGAAATCTGTGCAGAGATGCCATGCCTTTATCTGCTGCTAAACTTCTGGTGCTGCGGGAATTAATAGCGCCCAGTTTTCTGTGAAACTGCAGCAAACAATTTCCCAACGAGGACCCACCCCACCCTTTCCCATTGGGAAGAGATGCTGCATAGTGTACACTGCATGTAACATGATCTGCAAATGGGGGAGATAATCCTGTGAGTCATCAGACTCTCCTATATTCACAGATGGTGTTTCAGGCAGTGTACATTATGAAATTACTTTTCCCAATGGAGGAGGGGGGGTGGATTCCTATCGGGAGCTTCACAGATGACTCAGAGCTATTAGGCCTCATACACTCGGGCGTTTTTTACAGCCACGTTTTTTACAGCTCTCCATGTTAGTCAATGGCCCCATAAAAACGTAGACTTTTTTGAGCTGTAGAGGGCATCGGCGTTAATGAGCTGAAAGTAGAACCCACAGCCATCGCGTTCCAAGGCTGTAACGCTTTGGTGTTTTTTTACGCCGATGCGGCAAAACGCTCACTAACACCATACCGGAGTTTTTGATGCCGGCGTTTTCAGGTTAAAAAATAGCAAAGGAATGGGTTTTTTTAAAGGCCTCATACACACGGATGTTTTTTGACGCCGGCGTTTTCTGGCGTTTTTTGCAGCTCTCCATGTTAGTCAATGGCCCCATAAAAACGTCAGCGTTTTTGAGCTGTAGATGGCATCTGCGTTAGTGAGCTGAAAGTAGAACCCACAGCCATCGCGTTCTGAGACTAACGTTTTGGCGTTTTTTGACGCCGACGCCGCAAAATGCCAACAAACGCCAACTAATATTGTACCGGCTTGTTTTAGTGTTTGTATGTCTTTCAAAAATCAATAAAAATATCTTAAAAAATATATATATATATTGTACCGGCGTTTTTTTGGACGCCGACGTTTTTAGGTTGAAAAATAGCAGAGGAATGATTTTTTTTAAAAAACCACCTATTGACGCCGATGCTCACTAACGCTCACTAACGCCGATGCATAACGTCGAAAAACACAGATTTTTTTTTTCCTTGACGTCGGGCCTGACGTTTTGTTTAATTTTCAAGAAACATCCGTGTGTATGAGGCCCAAAAAAAAAAAAAAAACGCCTACCGACGCCGACGCCCACTAAAGCGCATTAACACCGATGCAATACACCGATTTTTCCCTGATGTCGGGCCTGACGTTTTATTTTTTTTTCATACGCCCGTGTGTATGAGGCCTTGCACATTGCAGAGCTGAAAGTTCAGCAGCAAGAAGAGGACAGGGCATCCTTGCGCAGAAGATTTCTACAGGACCCAACTGCCTGCACAATGTGGGACATACAGTACTTACAGGTAAGTTAGGTCACTAAAGCTACAGATGAAGTTAAAGTGGTTGTCAACTCTCATGAAAAAAAAAAAACAACCTGCAAAACAAAGGCATAATGAGCTATGCATTGCATACTAGCTCATTATGAAATCCTTACCTTGGAACAAAGCTGTTGCAGCGGTCTCGTCACACTGCTGTGACCGGCGACATGCTTCTTCCGGGTTCCGCGGCTCCGGCCAATAACAGCGCGGGCTCCAGTGCTGTGATTGGCCGGAGCCATGCTGACGTCACCCCCCGCGCATGTGCACAGGAGCGGGTGGTCGTAACCAGGGTGCGGTTTCTTCAGTAAATGTGCCGTAGCGCATGTACTGAAGAGACTGCACCCTGGGGAGATTCTTCATTGCACATGTGCCAATGACATTGGCACATGCAGATACAGGGAATGTCTCCTAAACGGTGCAAGTTTAGGAGATATTCCCGGGACCTACAGGTAAGCCTTATTATAGGCTTACCTGTAGTTTAAAATTGTTGTACTGAGTTGACAACCACTTTAAACTTCAGCTTTAACATTTCAAATTCAATTGAGACAAATTAAGTTCATGTGACAATTCTGGGATGTTCTAGAATTTGTGGTATATATTCATATACATGCATCATTCTTTAGACATCATTTTTCATAACTAGGACTGTTTTATGCTTCTTCTTGTAGCCCTGATTAAGGGGGAGTGGTGTTGCCCCTGAAACGAGTTGGCTGTTTTGACTTCTTTACCAATAACTAAATTTATCTTGGATTTTTTTTATCCAGTTTTGGTCTGGAACTCCTTTCTGTATTTCTATGGTTTTGTGGTCAGCGTCTATATACACTATTTGCTTTCTGGTTTTTACTCTATCAACTGTTAACCCATTACTGGCCTAAAGTGCACACTAAATATATCCAAATGAACAGCCTACAGGTGGCCTTACAAGAAGCTTGTTTTCTGCTGCCAATACTTATTTCATCTACCTGGCCAGAGAGGGCCTAAGGCAAAATTTAAGACACAGTATTCTCCAAATCACCAAGTGTTAACATGTTTCAATTATGAATGATAGGTCCGTTGAAGATTTACTGACTTAGTACTTCTCAACATTGGCACCTCCATTATTTACAGAAAACCTCTCAATTATGAAATTCCTAGACTGAATCAAGCTCTTTTTAGCCAATAGAATGAGTTTATATGGCTGGTCTCCTACATTTCAAATTAAAAAGTGGTTGTAAAGTCCGCCAACCCCCCCCCCCCCCCAAAAAAAAAATCTGCAAAGCAAAGGCATAATAAGCTCATAATGAAATACTTACCTTGGAACAAAGCTGTTGCAGCAGTCTCGGCACACCGCTGTGACTGGCAACATGCTTCTTCCGGATCTGCAGCTCCGTCCAATCACACTGCGGGCTCCAGTGCTGTGATTGGCAGAGCCGCGCTGACATCACTCCCACGCATGCACACGGAAGTCGTCATTTACGGCACGTCAACAGAAGAAGCGGCACCCTGGGCTGCCCCGGGTGCCGATTCTTCAGTGCGCATGTGCCGATGACGTTAGCACATGCAGATACAGGGAATAGCTCCTAAACCGTGCAGGTTTAGGAGATATTCCCGGGACCTACAGGTAAGCCTTATTGTAGGCTTACCTGTAGTTTAAAGTGTTGATCATGAGTTGACAAC
>BLSH010400845.1:500661-536869 GCA_018402905.1 Glandirana rugosa
AGTGGTTGTAAAGTCCGCCAACCCCCCCCCCCCCCAAAAAAAAACCTGCAAAGCAAAGGCATAATAAGCTCATAATGAAATACTTACCTTGGAACAAAGCTGTTGCAGCAGTCTCGGCACACCGCTGTGACTGGCAACATGCTTCTTCCGGATCTGCAGCTCCGTCCAATCACACTGCGGGCTCCAGTGCTGTGATTGGCAGAGCCGCGCTGACATCACTCCCACGCATGCACACGGAAGTCGTCATTTACGGCACGTCAACAGAAGAAGCGGCACCCTGGGCTGCCCCGGGTGCCGATTCTTCAGTGCGCATGTGCCGATGACGTTAGCACATGCAGATACAGGGAATAGCTCCTAAACCGTGCAGGTTTAGGAGATATTCCCGGGACCTACAGGTAAGCCTTATTGTAGGCTTACCTGTAGTTTAAAGTGTTGATCATGAGTTGACAACCACTTTAAAGCATATCTAAAGACAAAAAAGTAATTTAAAACAATAAGTTAAGTAATAAAGCGGCACTTACTCAAAAATGCTCCAATTATTGCTCTCGGACTCCTCCAAATTCCTTTTTTTAATGTTAGAAGGTGGCTACATTCGTTCTCCAAAGTCCCACTGTATGTAGGACCATAGCCACCCTCACTTACTTGCTCCAGAGATGGATTATAGACCATGGGATGTGTAGAGCAAAGAGCAATGCACTTGTCTTGAACTGGAGTGCTATTGCCTATTCCAAACAAATGGAGGTGGGGAGAAGGAGAGCTTCGGGAGCTCATGAGGATGTTACAAGGAGGCAGAAAAACACAGTAATAAATGATTTTATGAAAGACAGATTACAGGGCCATTCAATAGTGGATGCGTATGGATTATTGATAGCATTAATATAGTATCAAGTAGATATAAACTCTAACTGAATGATGTTTAGTTTGCTAAAGCACTGTGTATCACAAATATTTGCCATGTTTAAAAATAAAAAAAAAGTGTTTTCACGTTTGTCTTCCTTGTATGCCTCTCAGTGCTGCTGATCTCCTCCAGCATCTCCCTTTAATAGCCACTTCCCTTCTACAGGCACTTGCTCCAGTGTTGGCTTTATATCAACGTTCTGCACTGGACATCAATGCCCAGTTATGCGTTGTCATGATCATTTGTATCTTTATCAAGGCAGCATATGATAAGGTGGCAATGAAGAACTGCTGGGGGTCGTTCCCTCAGTGTCTGAAAAAGTCTTTCATGCCAGAATTGCCAGGTATTATCAGCCCCGCAGTATCAGGCCAACTTACTGAAGAGCATTTCTAGCAAATGTGCAAATTGAATATATCAGACCTGCATTAAACTGACTCAAACAGATTCAGTAACAACAGTTTAATTTCAACACTCTGATGTCTTCATCACAGATAATGCACAGGGTTGGCCAATATTTTGTTCTAATGGATCCATCATTGCCAGATAGTTACCCATAGCAGAGAACCCAATTCTACAACCAGAAAGCAGCTTCTGCGGGGGAATATGTCACACCGAGGATCATATGAGGTTATTGATGTAACATCCCCTCCATCTCAGATTATCCACAGCACATTATTCTTACATTGTACTTCTTTTTTTTCTGCTGCTTTAAGGCCTGTTGCACACAGGAGTAAAAAATATTTTTTTACTGATTTGAAATTAGATGCTTTGCTGTCTATGGGACATTGCGCACAGCTGAGTAAAGAGCAGAAAAACTAAAATAGAAAATTTTACATCTGAGTGCATTTACACGTTTAAAGCGGAGTTCCAACCATTTAAAAGTCAGCAACTACAAAAAAATGCTGACTTTTAATAAACAGGCACTCACCTGTCCTCTCCCCCTCCTTTCCATGGAGCCGGCAAGGTAAGTGTGGGCACCCAGCTGTGACAGCTTGCGGCTTCACAACCGGGTGCGCACTGCGCATGCACGAACCGCGATGCGTGTTGTGAATGGCCGGGCAATCTTCTGTGACATGTCCCGCCAGGAGCAAAAGTGGGAGATGGGTACATGTGAAAACTAGGCACCCGCTACCCTCCGCCAAAAAAAAAAATGGCATGCCAAATGTGGCATCTCAGGGGGTAAGGATTTATTAAAGCGTAAGTTCCACTTTTGGGTGGAACTCCACATGTTTACGTGAGTATATTACAATACTGGCAAAGAAGAACAACTTTACTCATCTATACGCTTGCACACCTTTACTGGCCTATGCGCATCATTACTCAGAATGAGTTTTTTTGGCCCCTTTCACACAGGCGTCACAAGTTCCCGAGTAAACATCAGTAAAGTATGAAGACCATGTGCAAGGAGCCTTAAGCCTGGTACACGCCAATAGGTTTTTTTTCTTCAACCCAGCAGGTTGAAAGAAAAAAAAACAAAAAAAAAAAACATTAAACCAAACATTCAGCTCCGGTCAGAGCCGCTGTACTAATGGTGTTAGTACAGTGATCTCCCCCACTGAGCTGTTGTGTTCCGACAGGGGAACAGCCCCTTCACCAGAACAGAACTGGTCAGTTTGGGAGCCGGTCGACCACTGGTTTTCCAGCACGCTTGTCTGTCAGTCAGAAGCTGGACGGCCAAATGGCCAGCTTCTGTTGGATCGGCTGACATACACAAGGGTCGAATGTCAGACGCTTTTTTTTTTTAACTGACCGATGCCTCCCGACATTCAGCCCGTGTGTATGGGTCTTTAAGGTTTAGTTCACACTTACATAAAGAATGTACAGATAAACTAACGCCAGGCACCCTCTCCTGCTCCCTGCTGTACTTACCTCTAGGGCTGCTGAGCTGCCAGCACCACACATCCACTCCAGCAGTCCCCACTCTTCTCCCTCCTCTCCACCAATATTTCCAGAATGGACCAGATGGACTCTGATTGGTCAGCATTATCAATGTGTTCAATTTCCTGGACCACCAGAGCGGCTGTAGGGGTGCTGACAGCTCAGTAATCCCGGAAGTACAGCGGGACCAGTGGATCGGGAGGGTGTCCGTTCACCTTTACCTTTTTTTCTAGGCGAACACTTTTACTTGAACTTCAGGTGTACTGCGGAATCCAAAGTGACATTCACCAATACCTGTTGAGAATTCCTGCAAAACTCATCACCTCCTCGCCACTCCTGGCTGCTGCTTCCTTTCTGTGATGAATAATGTCCAGCGTTATCCAACCCACTTCCTATGAGTCTAGGCTGTCAATGACATGGCTCCTGAGGGCAACCAGAATATAGCTGGCCATACAATCATCTTTTTTTTCATTCAACCAGCAAGTTGCCCGAAGAAAAAATTACCCGTTTCCCCCATCCACCTTGAATGCATGGGGGGGGGGGGGTCACTCCTGCTGTGCTACTGTGTTCTAACAGAGGGGAGGCTTCCCCACGTCAGAATACACTGATCACTGCTGTCGAGTATAGTGGGTGGCACTGATCGATCGCTCTGGAAAAACCTGACAAGCTGGTTGTACGGAAGTGGATTGGGCCCTGCTGAATCAGCCAAATTTTGATCCAAGTATGGCCACCCTTACATTTTAAAGCCTAACCAAAGCAAAGCTTTCCCAAACTGCGAGCGGGCAGGGTCTTTATTGCAGAAGAGGCATGCAATGAAAGAAACCCACCTGCCAGATTGCAGTCTTTTTTGGAATGCACACCAAGCTGCACAAGCACAGCCATTCTACATTCTGTCACAGTGTCTGTGTGCCAGGATGACTGCACCTCTGGGGATACGCAGAAGAGACGTCATCCTGTGCCGGCCAATGAAGATGGCTGCAGCCTGGCAACTGGAAGAAGGTGGGTATTAGATACTAGCAAGGGATGCCAATTTGTTGAAGGACAAGCAAGTTTCGCAGAATTTAGCTCCGCTTTAAGTCTAGCTATAACCCTTCCAAAAACAAATGTAGCAGAGGTTTGTAGGAGGAGAAGCTAAACATTCAAACTGGATTTCTGGTATCTTTGTGGACTCTTTGTGGAATATGCTCATGTTTTAAAGCTTGCTTAAAGAGACTCAATGAGCAAAGTGCCAAAGTCTCTTTAAAGCCCAACCCCCGACACACTCATACTCACCTCAAGGGTGAGGAGACATCGGCCAGTTCAATAAAAAAACAGCTGACATTCGGCCCGTGTGTATGTCAGTCGGTCTGACAGAAGCCGGCCGATGAGCATGCTGGAAAACCAGCAGCCGAGCAGCTTCCAATCCGCATTCTTAGCCAATGGTGGGCGTCCCCCTGTCAGAACACAACAGCTCAGCAGGGGAGATCGCTGTACTAACGTCAGATTATTAGTACAGCGGCTCCGACCAGAGCTGTCAGTCATTGCATACCAGACTTTAACCACTTACCATCCGCGCTATAGCCGAAAGATGGCTACAGTGCAGACTTGAATTGCCGGGAGGGCGTCCATGGACATCCTGCTGTTCACGAGCTGCCTGCGCGCGGTGCGCTCTGATCGCAGAGTCAATGAGACTAGGCTGATCACAGATTGTTGTAAGGGGCCGGTCCCGGCCACTTACCACATGATCAGCTGTCAGCCAATGACAGCTGAACACGCGATGTAAACAAAGATCGGTAATCAGCTTTTTTTTTTCCTCGTGCTGACAGCATGAGGGAGAAAAAAAAGCTGATCACTGACTCCTGAGAAAGGTGCATCGGTCCCGCACTCGGAGAGGCACTGCTGCTATGCAGTGCCCTCCAGTGCCACCTACAAGTGCACATCAGTGCAGCCTGAAAGCTGAAAATTGGCCTGGTCAGCTGGGTATACACTAGCAGAATTTAATTTGACATTTTTCATTCTAATCACATTCATTTGTTTTTCTAATCATTAGTGGGGTCAAATCCATGTTTGGTTTCAATTGCAGTGACAAAAAAACTTGTCGGAGCAGGATAGAAACATTTTTTCTAATGAAAGAATTTCTATCAATGTATGTAGTTTTTGTTTGGAAAAGTCCATTCATTCCAAAATTGAACGTTACAAGCAAACAAAATCATTGAAATGACATTGGAATGTTCTGAAAATGTTTGAATACTCAACAGAAGTCTAGCGTTAAGATGGATATAAACTTCCCAGGGCACTAGGATCAGTAGGCCCTGTCAAAAAAAGAAAAAAAAAAAAAACAAGGGTTGATTGCAAGCCCAATCATTCAGGTCAGGCTTTCTAAAATGCCTGACTGACTATTGCCCTAATGAGGGCAAATAGATTGTGGTTTTGGGCAAAACACCTATACACAAGACTGTCACCTGATCTGGAGATAAACTGGACATATTCAGTTCCCTGTCTATGGATTTAAGCTGTGACAGTACTTGTCAGTGAAAATGAATATTGGCAGATGTACTATCCTCTGCTCTTCTTGCTGGAAGATATCTCCATGTGTGGTACCACTATAAGCTAAAAATGCGTTATTTAAACTTCATTACTTAGTAAATAATAATTTAATGAGAAATTCCAGGCAACCATTGGCATCAATTAGTTACTAAACTGTGCTTAAAGTGAATGTGTGCTTTTTGCCCATGCAGTGCAAAGCAACAGGTTTACTTTAATCTAGCAACAAACAGCTGCAAATACCCATATAGTTTCCATCCTCTGCAAGAAAACAAGCACTGTGTAAGGGTTCAAGTTGCATGTAAAAGCTTACACAGGGATGAGGACAGGCTTCCCGCACCCAATGTGACAGAGATGGACTGCACAGCACCAGTGGTGCCATGTGGGAGGGAGGGGCAATGAGTCACATGTTTTCCTATACTCAGAAGTACTGGATATGGTTGTTTGCTCTCAGCTGCTCAACAGAACAGCGAAGGTGTGTGTGACAAACCTCTTAGAATTGGCATCCCTTTACATCAGACACAGCCACTTTAGTAGTCCCACATAAAGAGAAAAGCCTTACCAATGTACTGTAGCAAGGCTTCACTTTTCTTGCAGCCACTATAGCAGCTGGAACATGCTTACTCAAGTTATTACTATATCCTTAAGTACATGTTACTTGAGAATATATACTTAAGTTATTAGTATAATCTGTATGTATGTCATGCTTCAATTTTCTTACATTTTTATCTGAGCCAGAAAATTCACTCCAGTATGCAGTAGTACGAGCAATAAGGATATGTTGCAATTAACCCAAGGCCCCTTTCACACAGGCGATTCGATCCAACTGTCAGTTTTTCAGGCGGACCTGATCGGACCCTCCAGTGTTTTCTACGGAGCAGAGGATGTCAGCGGACACATCTGATCCTGTCCGCCAAAAACAGATGGTGGACCTATTCCCCATCTGCCGTTTCCATCCAATTGCCCCATAGAGGAGAGTTGGGCTGAGACCTTGTCCACTTTGCATAACACACGGACCTGTCATCCGCCTGCTCAGTGGGGATCAGTGGAGAGATCCCACCACTGAGCAAGCAGATTCCTCTTCACAGAGGCGCCAGTGTGAAAGGGGCCTAAAACTCATTAGCCCACTCTCCCTAGCCCCCTACCCTAATCTAAGCCAGAATTTCCCCACCTATAAGCCTACATACCTCTCAATGACAGCAGATGCATCATCCAGTCTTTATCCTAGAGCCAAAATCATTTTAGGCATAGGTTAAGCCTGTATAGCAACTCCCCATAGACTGGGGATTGTAGCATTTCTAGCGCTGGGACTACTTTCCTATTCAAGTCTATGGGGAGTTACTACACAGGCACAACCAGTGCTAGAGAAGACCTAAGGATGTCCCTGCGACCATGAAGAGGCAAGTAAGCACCTGGGTAGGCAGTTCCATTAGAGAAGGTTAGTGAGCAAGGAGAACAAACTAGTGGATTGTAAATTAAACATGAACTACTCATTTAATTTCTGTGTTTAAAGAAGACCAAAAATTTGTTTATTTTTTAAATAATTATGCCCGTTATTGGCACCTAATATGCAATGGATGCATTCACTGTGTGCAACAGATAAACATTTCAGATACATTAACCTTTTGTTCAGGCACTGAAGAATCCATTACATGATACTGCAGTGTCATTACTGCTCCCTAGGGAGGTGGAGGCCTGAATAGTCAATCTCAAAATGGCTGTTATGTATAGGGACAGGTGTGCTTTTAGCTCTGTAAAAAAGGAAGGGGGGTTCCTCTTATGACATGTATCCTTTGAACCAACATCATTTCAGTCCTTCACAGCAAGTCAAGTCTACAGTTGGGGGCCACAGCTGTCTAAAACAAGCCGTCAGTCTTCCAGTACACCTGTTGCCTTCAGCCAGAAAAGGCAGCAATCTTGTTACTTCCATTAAATACTCATAAGAAAAGTAGCCCACCGGGGCCATAGCATTCACATAAAAACTTTCACTCACTTTTGCTCCAACGCTACAACTTCCGGTGCTTCCAGTACTGCCACTGACACCTCCTGTAAATCTGGCCTCCAGCAACTCCTGCCGTCTGGGGTCCAAGCTTTGGAGTTCATCCATGACACCTGCAAAAAAAACAATGCACAGACGTCAGGCTGTGGCACTGTCAGGCAGCTTTAGCATTTTTGTTTTATTATTTAATCAAATGGTGAGGAAACAAATATCATATGAGATATATCATGTGACAGATGGCTGCTAAAATTGTAGGCCTTCCTAGGCGCTCACAAAAGAATTCAAGTGTCAGTACTTGGGGTCCAAACTACATTGATTCTTTGCAAATGCATGAGCAAACATCTCGTCGCGGGATTGTGCAAAGGATAAAAACTGATCTAAACAACGCTACATCAATTAGAACTAAAAAATAAAAAAGTTGATTGATACAGTTATTAACAGATGATTTTAAGGACTCATGATCAAGCACAGGCATTAGTTGCATAGCAATGCAATAAGTGATAGATCAAAGTGTTAAGCCGGCCATTGATGGATTGGTTTGCTTTCCTGCAACCGCAGATTGCAGGGGAAAAAAAATGTTGATTCCCCCATCAACACAATCAGTAGGGGGAGAGGAAGCCGTCCCTGCTGGGAGAACACACAGTGATTATTGCCAGCAGCTATGATAGCCGTTGGCAATAATCGCATGTAAAATCCGACAGGCTGGATGTGCCCAAGTCGATTGATCAATTTAGGCCACTTTCACACTTGTCCTGCGACTTGGGACCGCAAAGTCGCATGACAAGTTGTACCCCATGAATTCCAATGAGTACCATTCATATATGTGTGACTTCAAAGTAGTCCCTGCACTACTTTGATGCAACTTGAGGTCCATAGATCTCACGGTTACACAGGCATTGCTTCAAGTAGCATCAAAATCGCTACAAAATTGTGCGACTTTCAGGTCGCACAAGTGTGAAAGGGGCCTTAGGTACATTCAGTCTGCCCATACATGGTTCAAATCTCGGCTGGTCCCTGCTGAACCAGCCAAGATTTGAACCGTCTATGGCTGGCTTTAAACAACTCGTTTTAAAGAGGTGACGGCAACAGTAGCATCTGTATTTCTCCAATCACAAGTTTCTTTTAAACTATGTCTAGTTTTGGATATAGTCACAAAATGTTAGACCCCCTATCAAGTTCTTATCACGGTCTACGCCCCTGATAAAGGGATTCACCCTCTATGTTCGCCCTGGTGAACATTATCTGCCAACAGAACAGAAATAGAGGAGAAATCTTCCAATGGAGACATTTTTCCTGTGACAACTGTGAGTGAGGGAATTTCTCTGACTTTGAAGAGTTTTCCACTAACTTTATTTTGAGGCTACAGAATAGGAAACGAAGGGAGATCTCCTCAAGGAAACAAAGATGGAAAAGAACACCTGACATGGGTTTTAACTATTCACTTCTCCAAAGAAAATTAAAAAGTGTCTGTAGCTCTACTTTTAAAATCCTAAAAAATAACAAATCCATAATCAGCTTGCAGAATTCTGTAATGGAAGCTGGCATATGATTGGTTGAGCTGGAGTACTGCACATCATCAGTACATAATGAAGTCTCATGGGATGTTCTGCTGTAACACTAAAGAAAGAAGCAATTAATGGTACGGAAAATATGACAGGCTTATCCGCTGTCATCAGGTTAGAGATTTACAAGTCATTCAACATTTTGATTCATTTCCTATTTACTGCATGAAATGCACACCATTCCTTTCATGTTTTCACTTTGACACTGCACCAAAAATGTGTCATTCTTAAGACCACCACGCACGTTACAATCCGATTGTAGTTTTACCAAAAACTATGGAAAATGAGTAGCTACCTTAACTATCCAATCCATTTTTATCTTGCACTAAAAAGCTATTGATAGATTGAATAGTAGGTAACTCGCGTCTAGAACCGTTTCGTTTACAGGTGTTTCCATTAAAAAAAAAAAAAAATTCTTTAAAACCGCTCCTAGACGTGATTGTGGCAAAAGACCGTTTTAGAAGCCGGCTTCTAGCTATCTAAAAAAAATATTGTTCAGGGGAGGTTGAAATAATGTCCCGTGTAAATGGAGCCTAAAAATGCCACTTTTTTTGCGTCTAAATGCAGACTATTGTTTTTAATAGATCTGAACACACTTGTGCTACTTATAGTTCAGTAAAAAAAAAAAACTGTGCTGTGGGTCAGTATTATACATGTGTATGCCACACCTCATAAAATGTGAAAATAATGTCTACACACAAATATGCATATTTACTATACAGACCATTTTAAAGTTTTTACCTATAGGTAGGCATATATAATAAGGCTTACCTATAGGTACAGTAAATATCTCCTAACTGTGCACCGTTTAGGAGATTTATTTAGATACAGCTGTGCCGTAAACAGAGACTGATGTACGCATGTGTGGGAGTGATGTCTTTACCGGCTTGGCCAATAAGATAGCCTAAAGCCCGCCAACCTGGAAAGAAGACCAGGTAAAGATGAAAGCGCACAACTGGAGGGCTTCATTTTCGGCTAAGTCTGTCATAATGTGCTAGTATGCAACGCATACAAGAACATTATAACGTAATCTGCCCGGGGTCCAATTTTTTTTTTTTGGATACTGTTTTCTACCGCTTTAATCTCACGTTCACATTGGGCTGATTTAGCATGCGATTTGACGTGTCAAATCAACGGCTATTGCCAGCAATAGCACCATCTGAATCAGCGTGATGCCGACTTTGCGGCACTGCACTGATTCCCAAAAGTAGTTCCTGCGCTACTTTTGGGGACTTCAGCGGGCGATTTCAATAGACAACTGTTCAAGAACCCACACAGATGTCTCTGAAATCGATCCCAAAGTCGGACTGACATGCGGGTATGAAATCGTGCAAGTTGAACACGGTTTATAGCCCGCAGTCGGTGTGAACCTGGGCTAAAGGTGGGTTCACACCTGAATCACAAAGGAATGTGGTCTGCGTTCCTCTGTAATTCCTATGTGACTGAATCGCACCAAAATCAGTGCCTGCAGTACACCGAATTACATGATACTATGGTACCATGTGATGTGATGCCGGTAAACGCACTGCATTTGTGTTCTGCATTTGGAATGCTGTTAGAATTATATTGACACCTGCAGCAGAACACACGCAGTGCATTTGGAACACGTTGTGGGAACCACACATGGAATGCTGGATTTCCCGCACCGCTTTCTGGTGTGAATGAGCCCTTGTGCAGGAACTCTGCTCACACATCTGTACCCTACAACTTGATTCACAAAGCTGACGCACCAGGATGTCACACTTATTTAAGGCCTCGCGGACACCGCGATGCAGAGACGTCCATTTTTCTGCATGCGTTCTGCAAGGGCACCAAGAAAACAATGGTTCTCTATGTGTTCCGTTCACACCACAGCATGCAGATTTTTTCTGCGCAGGAATATACAATGTGTACGCACTTTTCTGCATGTGAAAAAAAAGGGACGTGGCATCAACAGTGGTGTGAAGAGAGTACATTACTGACGCGCGTGGAACTGGATGTCAATGTGCATGAAAAGTAAAATCTGCACGGTTTTCCCAATTTTCATGCACGTATGGTGTGAGTGAGCAATAATAATAATAAAAGTGTGTACATTTTTGCTATCCAATATGATTTATAAATGACAGTTAAACGGTGAAAATACAGAGCCTTGTTCATGTGTGAGAGCTTTGTGAATTGGGCAGATTTTGTTTGATAAATGTCCACCCAAGCCAGGCGCGTCCGGCGACACCAGGGCAGCCATGGTAACAGGATCCCTTCAGGAACATATTTATCATACATTCAATGCTAATAAGAAAATACATCATAAACATTAACGTGCCGAAGAAACACAAACGACAGACAGATCGGTGAGCATCCAGCACGTTTCTAGAAGTTCAACAAGATGCGGAAGAAAACGTAAGATTCTAAACAGATCATTCGGAATCCTGAGAGATCACCAACTGACACAATAAACAGAAACAGACAGTTGTGCAGTGCAGGACATTAACTGACATTTTCTGAGCCATCCCATGAACTGGGTACACCGCCCATCTCTGCCATCACAGCCATCCGCCACATGGCACTCCGGTAGCCAACGGGCAGCGGATGGCAGTGGGCAGAGGCTGTGGTGTGGGGTATACCTGCAGACCTGTAATTAGGGGTACTAGCCCTTTAAGCATGGCCTAGCCTGCCAGTCAGTGCAGGTCACAGTCAATGTGACAGATTGTCCCGTGCATCCCTGGGGGCTGACCCCCGAGCACCGGCCCCCGGAACCCTGCACCCTCTACACCAGCACAGTGCAATGCCATCTTGCAAGAAAAAAAAAAAAAAAAAAGTGTCAAATGCAAACTTCAGACTCCCCCCTAATAGTCAGTGAGAGCTCAGCTCCCGGCACCCACCGTTCACATCGATGCCCAGCCACAAGAGCATAGGTGCACCGAGCACTACATACACACGGCGCTTTATCCCTGCCGGTCCTCAACGGTACTCAGTACCGGCACCTCTCGGGGACTCACCATACGAGACCGCGCATGCGCCGGCAAGTCTCGCGTCGCCACCAATTACGGGTGACGCGAGACTTTCCCGCGCCTGCGCACAGCTCCCCCACCAGACTGTTGGCATCTCATGTAGACGGTGCGCGCTCCCGCGGGGATGCTGATTAGAGTGCGCGCGCCACGCTCTTCTCCATCTTTTTTTTTTTTCTCACTTGGATCACTGTATTGCAGACTGCTACTGAATAGTGCTGGGTGGCCCAGGCATGCTCACATCAGTCACAACACACCAAGAGCTGTACTAGGAGTTTATTTATATATTGCTGACTTCACACTTCCACCCTTCCTATTTATACAGGACAAAACTTTATTTAACACTCCTATTTATACAGGACAAAACTTTATTTAACACTTCTATTCTGAGCACTACCCTCAGACACTGGTTTATATATAAAGTTAAAACTAGAGGAAAAACTCTTTTTTCGTTTTCAGTAGAGATGGATCAGAACACCTGTCAGGCTTACCTGTAGTTTAAAGTGGTTGTCATGAGCTCATTAACCGGTTAAGGACGGGCTCGCGTACATTTACTGCTGCAGAGGGGCAGCATAATGCGAATCGCCGTTTATAAATGGCGATAGGCGCAGCGAGGGGGCGAGTGCGTCTCCCTCAGTTTAATCGCGGGTCAGGCAGACCCGATGTCCGCCAGTGACCCGCGATCGCCTACTACACAGGAAGAACAGGGAACCCGCCGATGTAAACATGGCAGTTCCCCGTTCTGTCAGTGAACGTGACAGTGATCTACTGATCCCTGTGATCGGGATCAGTTAGATCAGTCATGCCCCTGCCAGCCCAGCCCCCACACAGTTAGAACACAGTTAACCCCTTGATTGCCCCCTGCAGATTAACCCCTTCCCTGCCAGTGACATTTATACAGTAATCGGGGGCTATTTTTTAGATCTGATCTCTGCAAAAAAGTCAATGGTTCCAAAAAAGTGTCAAAAAAGTCTGATCTGTCTGCCACAATATCGCAGTCCCGATAAAAATCACAGGTTGCCACCATTAACAGTAAAAAGAAAAAAAAACGTCATAAATTAATTCTCATGGTTTGTAAATGCAGCAACTTTTGCGCAAACCAATCAATATATGCCAATTGCGTTTTTTTTAACCACAAATATGAGGAAGCATATATATAGCGGCCAAAACTGATGAATACATTTGTTTTTTATATTTTTTTGGATATGTATTATAACAAATAGAAAAAAAAATTTTTTTTTTCAAAATTGTCACTCTTTTTTTGTTTATAGCAGTGATGAGAAGTGACGTAGGGGTGATCAAATACCACCGAAAGAAAGCTCTATTTGTGGGAAAAAAGGACATCAATTTAGTTTGGGTACAGCATTGCACGACCGCGCAATTGTCAGTTAAAGCGACACAGTGCCGAATAGCTAATAGTGCTCTGGTCCTAAAGTGGGAAATCCTTCCGGGGCTCAAGTGGTTCTTTGGCTGTGGCCGAGGCACACTCCTCAGGAGTACGGCGCGCACGTGCCCCCTAACGGCCACCCGCAGATCGCCGCTTTTTTACCACGATTCGCGCTAAGCGTCCACACGGTCTCTTCTTCAGAGAGAATAAGTTCATTGTTTGTAATCTTTCCTCATAACTAAGGTCCTCCAAACCCTTAATTAGCTTTGTTGTCCTTCTCTGAACCCTTTCCAGTTCCAGGACATCCTTTCTGAGAACTGGCGCCCAGAACTGGATGGCATACTCCAGGTGCGGCCTCACCAGAGACTTGTAGAGGGGGAGAATTATTGATTTATCCCTGGAGTTGATCCCTTTCTTGATGCATGCCAACAATTTGTTAGTTTTGCGTGCAAAGCTTGGCATTGCATGCCACTGCTGAGCCTGTTCTTTACTAGGACCAGTAGGTCCTTTTCCATCCTAGAACCCTTCTTTCTACACCGGACCATTCTGAGTACTCCCCATTTATCACCACCCTCTGGACTCGCCCCTGTAACCAGTTTTCAATCCTAGGTACTCACCATTTGATCCATGTTGACAGACTGTCACGTACCTGGTGGTTGAGTCTGACTTATGCGGGGGCAACCTCTCTTACGGCTCTGGTTCGTGAACCCCTGATAGTGGAGTTCAGGAGCGCAGGGGGGCACGAGGGCTGGACTTGGTCACAGGTGGTAGGTGCAGGTCCACAGGAGCTCGTGCAGCAGAAGAGTGGTGGTTCAGGCTGGGTCGACAACAGGCTGGCAATGCGGTACAGATGGAGCAGGCCGGCGGGTAGTCGGGTACTGGCAGGGTCGGCAACGTGCGGGCAGATGAACTACAAGGATCAGGCAGGAGAGTGGTTGTAAACAAGCAGAGGTCAGGGCAGGCAGATAACAACAAAGTCCAGATAGGTAGCCGGAGTGACAGGTGCAGGAAGTCTCACTAGAATAAACGCTGGGGGGGGTCACAGGAACGGGAACGCTGTAGGACGGACAGCACAAGCTGCTGGGTTCAGGAAGTTCAAATAGAGCTGTCTGGCACCGTTTCAGGCGCATGCATGGCGCGCGGATCCGTCCTTAAGGAGCAGCATATTTCTGGCAGGTTCCTTACATTCCTTACATTGCCCCCCCCCCAAGGGGCAACCTCCGGATGCCCAAACAGGCTCTCCAGGTCAGGTTGTTCCTCCAGAAAGCCTTCACCAGCTCCTTGGCATGTAGATGGTTTTCAGGTTCCCAAGAGCTCTCCTCAGGCTCATATCCCCTCCACTTTACCAGAAACTGGGTGATGCCTCCTCTCCTTCTGCAGTCCAGAATAGCTTCAACCTCAAACTCTTCCTCTCCGTCCACCAGGACTGGTTCTGGTGGAGCTGTTCTCCGCCCCGGGAAGGGGTCCTTGGTCACTGGCTTAAGCAGGTTTACATGGAAGACTGGGTGGATTCTAAGTGAAGGAGGAAGGTCAAGTTCATAAGCCACGTTGTTGATTTTTCTTTTGACTGGTAGAGGTCCAATGTATCTAGGACCCAACTTCTTAGATGGACATTTCAGCCTCAGATTTTTAGTGGCCAACCAGACCCGATCGTCCGGTTGCAAGTTCAACTCTCCTCATCTCCCTCTGTTGAAAGTCCTTTTATCACGCTCCTGGGTTTGCGCAAGGGTCTCCTGCAGAAGGCGGTTGTTCCTTTCTAAGAACTGCATGATCTCCTGCACAGCCGGAACAGGGCTTTCGGTCAGAGTAGTAGGCAGGAATGTGGGGTGATAGCTGAGATTCAGCCAGAACTGTGTTTGCTTGGTGGCGGAATGGACCGCGTTATTATAGACTAACTCAGCTAAGGGCAGTAGAGAGACCCAATCGTCCTGGGAGTATGAGGAGTAGCAGCGGAGGTACTGCTCAAGGGTCTGGTTGGTCCTCTCTGTCTGACCATTTGATTGCGGATAATAGGCTGATGAAAAGGCTAGTTCAACTCCTAGGATGGAACATAGAGACCTCCAGACTCGGGACGTAAATTGCAACCCCCAGTCCAACACAATGTTATTGGGGATGCCATGCAACCTGACAATTTCCTTGATGAAGGTCCTAGCGGTTTCTATTGTGGTAGATGTGCCCTGCATCAGGATAAAGTGTGCCATTTTGGTGAGACGGTCAACCACTACGAAGATGGGGTTGAACCCCGCGGATGGGGGCAACTCAACAATAAAATCCATGGAAATATGTGACCAAGGACATTCGGGGATAGGTAAGGGATTTAGCAGGCCCCAGGCCTTGGTCCTCTCCGTCTTGTTTCGGGCACAAGTGGGACAGGCACTCACATAAGTTCTACAGTCCTCGGGCATGTGAGGCCACCAGAAGGTGTGGGACAACAGTTCACCTGTCTTGCGGTTGCCAAAGTGCCCGGCTAGCTTACTGTCATGGCAAAGCTCCAGTACTTCCAGGCGGAGTGCTTCAGGTATAAAGATTTGGGTACCCAACCACCACAGCCCGTCTTTCTCTGACAGTTTAGGGTCCTTGGGTACAGTGGAGCCAGCTAGAGCCCGCCAGATCCGGGTTAGGAGGTCCTCCTGTACCAATAGAAAGCTGTGGGCAGGCAGGATGGTGTCTGGAGGGGGAACTTCCCCAGGCTCAGGGCACATCCGGGACAAGGTGTCTGGCTTGACGTTCTTGGACCCAGGCCTGTACGTGATATGGAGCTGAAAGCGGGAAAAGAACAAGGCCCATCGAGCCTGGCGAGGTCTCAGCCTTTTGGCCGTCTGCAGGTATTCCAAATTTTTGTGGTCTGTGAATACCAGGACTGGGTGCACTGCTCCTTCAAGAAGATACCTCCATTCTTCCAGGGCGGATTTTATTGCCAACAGTTCTCTGTCCCCAACGTCATAATTCCTCTCGGGTGGAGTAAGTTTTCTAGAGAACGCGATGGGGTGAAGTGAGGCCTTGGGCCCCTGTCTCAGAGAGGACCGCCCCGACTGCGGTCTCCGAGGCGTCCACTTCCAGGACATAGGGCAGTGCTGGATCGGGGTGCTTGACGACGGGAGCAGATGTGAACAGTTTCTTTAGGCCCTGGAAGGCTGCCTGTTCCTCGGTGGTCCAGAAAAAGTGGATATTCTGCTTGGTCAGCTGGGTTATGGGAGCAATGACTGCAGAAAATCCCCGTATAAATTTCCTATAAAAATTGGCAAAGCCAACAAATCGTTGTACCCCTTTTTTATCTACTGGTGCTGGCCAGTCAAGTATGGCTGTGACCTTTTGGGGGTCCATGGTAATGCCTTTTGTGGAAAGATGAAATTCTAGGAACGAGATATCCGCACACTCGAACGCGCACTTTTCCGCCTTTGCATAAAGTCTGTGTTCCCGGATGAGGTTGAGTACGCATTTCACATGCCTGCGATGTTCCTCCAGGGAGGGGGAGAAGATGAGGATGTCATTGAGATAGATGACCACGAATAGAACAAGGTAATCTCGAAAAACATTGTTTATCAGGTGCTGGAAGGTCACTGGGGCGTTGCAGAGCCCAAAAGGCATGACCAGGTATTCAAAATGGCCAAAGCGAGTCCTAAAGGCCGTCTTCCATTCCTCCCCCTCCCGTATGCGGATCAGTTTATAGGCCCCGCGTAGATCTAACTTGGTGAACACGGTAGCCGTTCCAAGTCTTTGGAAGAGTTCTGGAACAAGGGGTAATGGATACCGGTTCTTAATTGTGACCTTGTTGAGGTCCCGGTAATCAATACAAAGTCTGAGCGTGTGGTCCTTTTTCTCCACAAAGAATATTCCCGCTCCTGCGGGCGATGCGGAGGGCCGGATGAAGCCCTTCTCCAAGTTCTCATATAAATAAGCTTTGAGAGCCGCCAGTTTCACTTCTGACAGGAAAAATCCGGCCGAACGTGACTTCAGCCCTAGGCAGCAGGTCAATTGGGCAATCATACGGCCGGAGCGGGGGCAGGGTATCGGCCCCTTTCTTGCTAAAACCATCTAAATAGTTATGGTAGACTTTCAGGACCACCTGGCGGGTGGTTCATACTGAGGATCCACTTCTCCGGTAGTCCAGTTGATCAGCGGGTTGTGGGCCCGGAGCCAGGGTAGGCCAAGAATGACTGGACATAAGGGGGACACAATGACGTCCAATAGCAAGAACTCCGTGTGACCTTCTGCCGTCCTGACAGGTAGGGGGAATGTCTCGTGGTTCACGGTACCCGACTTTATGATTGACCCATCCGCCAGTTGAAGGACCATTTGACAGCCCTTGAGACGTAGTGGGATGTAAATGTTGAGTGGCAAAGGCTTGGTCCACGAAACAACTACAAGCCCCTGAGTCCAGAATAGCTGGGACTTGAACGCTTCCATTGGGAAGCTGGAGGAAGATGAAGAGGACCAGGTAAGGACAGGACTTCTCCTGCAACTGTGGTAGGACCCTTGCCCGCTTTGGTGGGGCAGCTACTTGCCAGATGTCCTGAGTCCCCACAGTACAGGCATAGGTTGAGGTCTATGCATCTCTGCCACTCGGCAGGTGAGAGAGAAGAGCGGGGAGCCCCTTCTGTGGTAGTTCCGGATGGTGCCTAGGAGAGGAGGAGGAGACCAAGGTCGGACTGGATCCCGTGGAGCTGGACTTTCCCTGGATGAGCCGCGGGGGCAGCAATAGCTCGTTCACGCAGGCGGCGGTCAATTTGGACCAGCGCGTCCAGGGTGTGAGGTACCCTGACGCGAGCCAGCTCATCCTTGAGCGGCTCAGAGAGCCCTAATCTGAACTGGAAACAGAGGTCGGCCGAGTCGCAGGTGGTGTCGGCGCTCCATCGCCGAAGCTCTAAAACATATTCGTCTGCGGTACGGTGGCCCTACTGGAGTGCATAAAGTGCTGCTTCCGCTGTTGCGGTCTTATGTGGGTCGTAGTACAGCTGGGCCATAGCACGAAACAACAGATCCAGACTTGAGGTCTCTGGGGCTTTCTGTTCCAACAGGCGGTGAGCCCAGGTTTGAGGCCCATCTGACATGAGTGAAATCACAAAGCCCACTTTAGTTGCTTTAGTTGTGGGGAACTGTATCAAATGTTTTTGCAAAATCTAGATACACCACATCTACAGGCCTTCCTTTATCTAGATGGCAGCTCACCTCCTCATAGAAGGTTAATAGATTAGTTTGGCAAGAATGATTCTTCATGAAACCGTGTTCATTACCGCTAATGATACCGTTTTCATTACAATAGTCTTGTATATAATCCCTTATTCCCTCCAAGAGCTTGCAAATTATTGAGATTAAGCTAACTGGTCTGTAGTTCACAGGGATATATCTTGGTCCTTTTTTATATATTGGTGCTACGTTGGCTTTCCTCCAATCAGCTGGTATCATGCCAGTCAGTAAACTGTTCTTAAAGATTAGGTACAATGGTCTAGCTATTACTTGACTGAGTACCTTAAGGGCCCTCGGGTGCAAGCCATCTGGTCCCGATGACTTAGTGTTAAGTTTTTAAGTCTATTCCTGATTTTATCCTCAGTTAGCCATGAGGGTCCTTCCTGTGACATGTTGCGAGGACCAACATTGTAGTTTTGGATACTTGAGCCCCCCCCGTTTCCTTCGTGAATACTGAGGAGAAAAATAAGTTTAACACCTTTGCCATTTCTCCATCCTTTGTAACCAGATTACCTTCATTATTCTTTATGAGGAAAATATGATCTGACCTCCCTCTTACAATTTATATACTTAAGGAATTTCTTTGGATTCTTTTTACTCTCCTCAGCTATGTGTCTTTCATGTTCTACCTTAGCCACCCTGATTGCACGCTTACATTCCTTAATATGTATCTTATTAAAGATGGAATGCTAACAGAGACCCCTCAGCCTTGTATTTTTTGAAGGCTTTCTTTGCTTTTATGTGTGCTTTTACGTCAGAGTTAAGCCACCCTGATCTTTATTAGCTATTTCCTAGATTACCCCTTACTTCCACATCTGTGATCAGATCTGGGTTGTTAGTTATCAGAAGGTCTAATAATGCTTTTTTTCTTGTTGGTGCATTTACTATCTGACCCATGAAATTGTCTTGCAGGACATTTAGGAAATGGTGGGCCTTAGCTGAGTGTGCAGCACCTTCCACCCAGTCTATATCTGGATGATTAAAATCCCCCATTATAATGACACTTCCCATCCTTGCCGATATTCCAAATTGTGATAGGAGGTCCGCCTCCCCTCCCCCCTCTGGTTAGGGGGCCTATAGCATATTCCCAGTATTACTTTCCCTCTGGTATCTTCCCTTGTTAGCTCTACCCATAAGGCTTCAACTTCCTCCCTAGATCCACTAGTTATGTCATCCCTTACATTTACTTGTACGTCATTTTATATATACAGGCATACCCCTCCCCCTTTTTTGCCCACCCTATCCCTGCGATATAGGGAATACCCCTGAATGGTAGCCAACCAATCATGAGAGCTGTTGAACCAGGTCTCTGAAATTCCCACAAAATTGAATTCCTCTTCGTACAGTAGCAGCTCTAGTTCTCCCATCTTGTCTGCCAGACTCCTGGCATTAGTGAACAAGCCACGTAGTTTTGTCCGGGCGCCTACTGTTTCCTTGCTGGGACCTCGGGTTTAGGTTCTTTCTTCGGCCTACCACTATTGCCCCCAATATTACCCCCTGAACTATGTTCCACTCTGGCTATTTCTAAGTCTGGACCCTCCTCCCCGTTGCCTAGTTTAAAAGCCCTTCTAACTTTTCAGCCATCCTCATTTCCAGCCGGTCTGCACCTAGAGAAAATGAATATCTCCTAAAGCTGTACGGTTTAGGAGATAATCGTCCTGCATGCAGCCGCTGACATCACGCCGCATGCGCCGTGATGTCCAGGCGCATAGCACCGGACCTTGCAGGAAACCTTGCCAGAAAGACGTGCTCCTGCGCGCATGCATGGGAGTGACGTCTCGCGGCTCCAGCCACTCACAGCACCAGAGCCGCGAACCCGGAAGGAACCCCCGAGGGAAAAGGTTCATTCCCTCTGCGGGGATCGGGCAGCCCTGTCGGATCTTCGTTCTGAGGTTAGTATTTCATAATGAGCTAGTATGAGTTGCATACTAGCTCATTATGCCTTTGCCATACAGGTTTTGGTTTTTTTTTTTGGCTGCATACAACCGCTTTAAATGTAACCATATTGCTGCACTTAGAGTCGCTTCTCTTCTCTTTTATACTCAGGTGTGACTTGACACTACTTGTATATCAAGACATCGCTTGTATATCAAGTCAAAATTTGTTAAAAAATTTAGCTTGTCTTGCAAAACGCTCTCAAACCAAGGTTTTACTGTATATGGTTATATCTTAACACAACGGACCGTAGCTGTGCATTGCAATGCAAAGTTAATTGCACCCTATTGCACATCTTTAATGTGCTGCGATGCACCTGTGTTATAGCACACTGCAACATACAGATGCATATGCTCTGTGTGTTGCCCTATGCTGCAGAAACTATATTTTCTTATGTGCTTAGTTGTATTGACAGCCCATTTATTTTGAATGGGCTGCCTAATGCAACACTCTTCAATGCAAGAAGACGCTTTTGCCACACTCGCCTGTGCTTCGTTTCAGCTTCGGGTCTTCTCTGCGGATGGCCACTGGGTTCTGCTGGTGCCGTAGCCAATCCAAACCTAAATGGCTGGGTAATGTGTGTTGCTCAGCATTCACGCAATGCACCACCATACTAGCTGATGAGCCTCCTGAAATACCAGTGTCTAAGACTGTCTTCACGTTCTTCATTTTTCTGTGTTACCCGCGTCTTCAGTCTTTCTGCACTCTTGTGCACGCTCCGTTTTTCCAGTGTTCCTTGCTCTTCTCTGCAGTCCAGCATCATCCTCCATCCAGAGTTACCTGTGCACTTCTGTAACCTCAGGATATATCCTGGGTCTCCAGTGACCCCCTAAGAACCCTGAGTCTTCAGCAGAACCAGTGTCTCCCATGACTGCAGTGCCTCCCATGTCTCCAGTGACCCCAGTGCATTCTGTGTCCCTGTAGACCCATGTGCATCCTGTGACCCTAGTATCTGTAATGTAATCTGTAATGCATCCAGTATCTGTAATGACCTCAGTGCTTCCTGTGTCTCCAGTGACCTCAATGAATCTGGTGTCCCTGGTGACTCCAAGTATCCATGCCAGATGCTGCCTGTACAGTTGGGTCCAAGGGCTGCAACACAGGAGCCATTCTGTAGCAAAGCCTGTTGTACCTTGGTGGAGGGCACTTGCAAACACAAGATGGCTCCTTAGATACTGTGTCTTGGTGCTTTTTGGGGCTCATACCTTATCTCATATATACAGAAGGCATAGAGGGTGCATCTTCCCTCTCCTGTGTCCCCACAGCATCAAGTGACTTTCCGTGACACCTTTGTGTCCAGTATCTTCCTGTGATTCCATTGCACTTTGGGTATCTCTGCAACATCTGCATCTCCACACAGCTCAAGTTGACTCTTCTGATTCCTAGTCTGGCCTGCTATCTTGCATTGCATCACACTACATTGTTGTATGAACGATCCCTCAAAGGCTACTTTCGTTTTTAAATAATATGCTAAAAAGAAAAGTAGGAAAAACTTTTTTTTAACAATGCATATTTTAGGATATTTTAGAATGGTACCAAATTACCCACAACCCATTCCACTCTGCAAATAACAAGAGGTAGTGTTTATTAAGGATGGGCTCGGGCTTGTTCGGAACCGAACGTGCCCGAGCCCGCCAGGAAGTGAACCCTGCACTGCGCTAATCACAGGCAGTGAGACGTTTCCCCGATGCGGTTGCAGTGATCGTGGGAATGTCTCACTGCCTGTGATTAGTACAGTGCAGGGCTCACTTCCTGGCAGACTCGGACACGTTTGGTTCCAAACAAGCCCAAGCCCATCCTTCGTGTTTAAAGGGTTCTGCCATGCTGATGACAGTTGAGATTTGAGTCCATAACAGGTAAAGGGCAAAAAACATTGAACCACACATGATTATTGTAAGAATTAGGCTGCTTGTATAGATGTCAGTTAATTAGAAGATCTATTACATGTTTTTCTTTAACAAGTGGTATTAAACCCAAAAAAGAAAATATGTATTAATTTGGAGCTTACCAATTCTTAGGGGTGGTGGCTGCATTAGCTGTTTTAAGGCCCTTTTCCT
Organism: Glandirana rugosa; assembly: GCA_018402905.1. Classification (NCBI taxonomy): domain Eukaryota; kingdom Metazoa; phylum Chordata; class Amphibia; order Anura; family Ranidae; genus Glandirana; species Glandirana rugosa. The sequence continues at coordinate 523,072 of BLSH010400845.1, forward strand.
TGTTTTTTCACCTGGTGATCTAGCCAGTAAGTCTGTTATTTTTTCCAATTTTCTTTAACAGACCAAGCTGTCTGGACAAAGTAGCAGTTAGAGGGTTGAGATAAACGGCTTACCATTGACAAAAGGTGCTTAAAATGATCATCTTTTATGCATTTACAGTATGTAAAAGATTTGTCCCAAAAGTGGATAAAGCTGGAACTGCTTAAAAAGTGTTAGCTGGAGTTTAACTTTAAAGTACTATAGGCAAAACTTTTTTTTTCATTTTGGATAGAGCAAGGGAGAGATGTAACCCCCGTTAGATTATTTTGGTTTTTTTTCACTTCCTGTCCCATAGCCAAACAGGAAGTAAGAGGAAATCCCTGAAAATGAACCTCTTCCTGTCCACACTATAGCCGAAATACAGCTACAACACAGGCCTAAATTGCCAGGAGGGCGTCCATGTATGTCCTCCAGTGCATTAGCTGCCTGCGTGCCCCCTGCGTGGCTCGCTCTGATCAGCGAGTCAATGGGACCCCAGCCCCTTACCACGTGATCAGCTACAGTCAGGTCCATAAATATTGGGACATCGCCACAATTCTAATCTTTTTGGCTCTATACGCCACCACAATGGATTTGAAATGAAACAAACAAGATGTGCTTTAACTGCAGACTTTCAGCTTTAATTTGAGGGTATTTACATCCAAATCAGGTGAACAGTGTAGGAATTACAACAGTTTGTATATGTGCCTCCCACTTTTTAAGGGACCAAAAGTAATGGGACAATTGGCTGCTCAGCTGTTCCATGGCCAGGTGTGTTATTCCCTCATTAATCCATTTACAAGGAGCAGATCAAAGGCCCAGAGTTTATTTCAAGTGTGCTATTTGCATTTGGAATCTGTTGCTGTCAACTCTCAATAGGAGATCCAAAGAGCTGTCACTATTAGTGAAGCAAGCCATCATTAGGCTGAAAATACAAAATAAACCCATCAGAGAGATAGCAAAAACATTAGGTGTGGCTAAATCAACTGTTTGGAACATCCTTAAAAAGAAAGAACGCACCGGTGAGCTCAGCAACACCAAAAGACCCGGAAGACCACGGAAAACAACTGTGGTGGATGACTGAAGAATTCTTTCCCTGGTGAAGAAAACACCCTTCACAACAGTTGGCCAGATCAAGAACACTCTCCAGGAGGTAGGTGTATGTGTGTCAAAGTCAACAATCAAGAGAAGACTTCACCAGAGTGAATACAGAGGGTTCACCACAAGATGTAAACCATTGGTGAGCCTCAAAAACAGGAAGGCCAGATTAGAGTTTGACAAACAACATCTAAAAAAGCCTTCACAGTTCTGAAACAACATCCTATGGACAGATGAGACCAAGATCAACTTGTACCAGAGTGATGGGAAGAGAAGAGTATGGAGAAGGAAAGGAACTGCTCATGATCCAAAGCATTCCACCCTCATCAGTGAAGCATGGTAGTGGTGGTGTCATGGTGTGGGCATGTATGGCTGCCAATGGAACTGGTTCTCTTGTATTTATTGATGATGTGACTGCTGACAAAAGCAGCAGGATGAATTCTGAAGTGTTTCGGGCAATATTATCTGCTCATATTCAGCCAAATGCTTCAGAACACATTGGACGGCGCTTCACAGTACAGATGGACAATGACCCGAAGCATACTGCGAAAGCAACCAAAGCGTTTTTTAAGGGAAAGAAGTGGAATGTTATGCAATGGCCAAGTCAATCACCTGACCTGAATCCGATTGAGCATGCATTTCACTTGCTGAAGACAAAACTGAAGGGAAATGCCCCAAGAACAAGCAGGAATTGAAGACAGTTGCAGTAGAGGTCTGGCAGAGCATCACCAGGGATGAAACCCAGCGTCTGGTGATGTCTATGCATTCCAGACTTCAGGCTGTAATTGACTGAAAAGGATTTGCAACCAAGTATTAAAAAAGTGAACGTTTGATTTATGATTGTTAATCTGTCCCATTACTTTTGGTCCCTTAAAAAAGTGGGAAGCACATATACAAACTGTTGTAATTCCTACACCGTTCACCTGATTTGAATGTAAATACCCTCAAATTAAAGCTGAAAGTCTGCAGTTAAACCACATCTTGTTTGTTTCATTTCAAATCCATTGTGGTGGTGTATAGAGCCAAAAAGATTAGAATTGTGTTGATGTCCCAATATGTATGGACCTGACTGTATGCTTGGGGGTTCTAAGTAATATTCTAGCAAAAAAATGGATTTTAACTTGTAAGCAACAAGGGGTTAAATACCACCAAAAGAAAGCCCTATTTGTGTGGGAAAAAAATGATAAAACTTTTGTATGGGTACATTGTAGCATGACAGCGCAAGTGTCATTCAAAGTGGGACAACGCTGAAAGCTGAATTTGGCCTGCGCAGGAGGGGGGTTTAAGCGCCAAGTAAGCAAGTGGTTAAGGGAATTCCTTGGGGACCCCCAGGTCACCAGAACTTACGTCCTCATTGGAAGATTTCCCCTCTATTACTTTTCTGGGAACAACCCAAAATTTGTGGTTTTCTTTTATTTTCACTTTCAATGATAATGGTAAACAGGACAAATAGAGAGGATATATCTCTTTAACAGGGACAAAGACAACAATACAAATTGACAAATGTTCTAATCCCTCTCCACTCTATCCAAAACTAAAAAAAAAAAGAAGTTTTGCCTTTAGGCCCCTTTCACACTTGTGCGATGCGATTTTACCACATTTTTTTGCTGGGATTTTGCCACAATTTCAGATCAGTACAGCTGACTTTGTTGCAACTTTGGCACAATGAAAACATATTACAAAGTCGTACAGAAATAGTACAGAAATCGCATCTATATTATTCAAGTGCGATTTGCATGCGACTTTGAGGGTTTAACATTGAAGTCTATGGACCTCAAGTTGCATCAAAGTTGGGCCAAAATAATGCAGGGACAACTTTAAAGTCGGCACGACATGAAGTCGTACAGTTATGAATGGTACTCATTGGAAATAATGGGGAACGACTTGTAATGCAACTTTGAAGTCCAAAGTTGCAGGACAAGTCGCAAAAGTGTGAAAAGGGCCTTAGTTACACTTTACTACTTCATCCAAAATAGAGACGCCCTAATACAAGACGTATGTGAGTGGCTGGATCAACAAGTAAAATTAAGGAAAAAAGCCTAGAAAAAAAGAATACTAAAGCAGCCATCACAGCTAAGGATTGGTAAGCTGCAATATATTACATATTTGTTTTTGGGTTTAATACTGCTTTAAACTGATTGTAAATTAACAAAGGCCAATGATATATTTAGGAGATTATTTTATCTGCATCATCATTCTAGCCCATTCTTCTCCTGGCTGTCCCTGGCTCACCCCAATTCTTCATTGGATTTCAGTTCTTTCACTCAAAGGATCAGCATCACATGGGCATTACCTAGAATCAGTCTACCTGGGAACATCCACTCCTCCAGACTGACATCCACCCATCAAGGCATTGCAATAGTTGTACAACTTCTCACAGAAGCCACCCCACTGTGGCAAGGGGGCTGTGATGTTTTCAGGAAGTTATGTACAGCAGTGGTCCTCAAGTAACTCCAACAAGCCATGTTTTGGGAATTTCTCTTAGGCCCCTTTCACACTTATGTGACTTCAAAGTTGCGCGATTTTGCCACAATTTTGATGCGACTTGAAGCAATGCCTGTGTAATACTGAGGTCTGTGGACCTCAAGTCGCATCAAAATCGGACCAAAGTAGTGCAGGGATTACTTAGAAGCTGCTGTGACTTGAAGTTGCACAGATATGAACAGTACTCATTGAAAATCATGGGGAACAACTTGTCATGTGACTTTTCAGTCGCACAAGTGTGAAAGGGGTCTTAGATGAAATAGCTGTCCGAAATACCAAGCCATTGACTCTGATTTAAAGCACCTGTGCAAGATAAAGGAAAACCTGCAAACATGGCCTGTTGGGGTACTTGAAGACAGGGTTGAGGACCACTGATGTACAGCACCCTGCTGGCCCCTCTAGTACAGAGACCCAATGATGATGTCACCATATCTAACATAAGGTATGTAATGGATACGAAAAGATTTTATTGAAAAAATTTTCAGCTTTAAATGTTTTTGGCCTGTATGCGAATGAATCATTCATATCTATAAAGTATAGGTTAAAGAATTTGTTACCACAACATTTCAGATTCCTGATATGTGCCTGCTGTACCATGTACTTGTATGATAAAGTATCCTGTTCTCTTTGTATTGCTTTCTTTATATGAAATTCCTGATGTTCCTGCCAGCCCCTCTGCTTTCCTATTAAAAAAACGGACCACACTAACACTACTTGCATCTTTCATCCAGTGCTGCACTGACGTTTCTGGATTCTGAGTCATGGGGAAAGCAAAAGAATTGTCAAAGGATTTGTGGGAAAAGATAGTTGAACTGTATTAAATAGGAAAGGGATATAAAAAGATATCCAAGGAATTGAGAATGCCAATCAGCAGAGTTCAAACTCTAATCAAGAAGTGGAAAATGAGGAGTTCTGTTGAAACCAAACCACAGTCAGGTAGACCAACTAAGATTAAGGCCACAACTGCCAGGAAAATTGTTCGGGATGCAAAGAAAAACCCACAAATAACTTCAGGTGAAATACAGGACTCTCTGAAAACATGCGGTGTGGCTGTTTCAAGATGCACAATAAGGAGGTACTTGAAGAAAGATGGGTGCATGCCTGGTCGAGTCGTCAGAAGAAAGCCATTACTACGCAAATTCCACAAAGTATCCCGCTTACAATACGCCAAACAGCACAAAGACAAGCCTCAAACCTTCTGGCACAAAGTAATTTGGAGTGATGAGACCAAAATTGAGCTTTTTGGCCAAAACCATAAACGCTACATTTGGAGAGGAGTCAACAAGGCCTATGATGAAAGGTACACCATTCCTACTGTGAAACACGGAGGTGGATCGCTGATGTTTTGGGGATGTGTGAGCTACAAAGGCACAGGAAATTTGGTCACAATTGATGGCAAGATGAATGCCATATGTTATCAAAAAATACTGGAGGAACATTTGCATTCATCAGCCAGGAAGCTGCTCATGGGACGTACTTGGACATTCCAACATGACAATGATCCAAAACACAAGGCCAAGTCGACTTATCACTGGCTACAGCAGAATAAAGAGAAGGTTCTGGAGTGGCCATCTCAGTCTCCTGACCTCAATATCATTGAGCCACTTTGGGGAGATCTCAAACGTGCAGTTCATGCAAGACAGTCCAAGAATTTCCAGGAACTGGAGGCTTTTTGACAAGAGGAATAGGACAGCTTTTCCATCTTAGAAGATAAAGAGCCTCATCCACAAATACCACAAAAGACTTCAAGCTGTCATTGATGTTAAAGGGGGCAATACACGGTATTAAGAACTGGGGTATGTAAACCTTTGATCAGGGTCATTTGGGTCGTTTCTGTCGTCATTATGATTTAAAAAGAGTAAAAATTGATAATAAATGCCTTCAGCCAAACACTAACCATGAAAGTAATGTTTTTGTGTTATCATTCATATTCTCTGAAAAATGGAACCAAGGAATCTAATTCTGCCAGGGTATGTAAACTTGTGAGCACAACTGTATAATTTTTTTTATATCTAAACAAAAATGTTTTGCCTTTCATTTATATTTTAAACTGACTGGATTGTTTTACAAGGTGATCGTTTACAATCACTTTAAGCTTCATAACCTTGGAGTTAGTATGGAAATAGTCATTCAGCTCAAAAAGTATTACTTACACTAAGGGAAGAGTTTAGTAAATGCCAAGAATGCTCACATAGTTTTCTGTTTAGACAGGAGCATAAAAAAGCCTAAAATTAAAATGGAAATATGGGCAAAATTAAAAATTACATATACTGTATGATGCAGGTTGTCACTTGCGTTAACACAGAAAACTTTTATTTTCTGCATTCCTCTGTAACATCGTTTTAAAACCTCAGTATATGAACAGTAAGTCTATTATTTTATTTTAAAACTTACTTTAGGGCTCTTGCACACAACCATAAGGGATGAAGAGCCCAGAGCCTCCGTAAAAATGTTTCCCGGGGCCTGCAGCAGCTGCATACAGACGTCTAAAAACACCAATTAGAAGATGTAGCTGTACTTTTTTATGCACTGAGGGTTGTGTAAAGCATCTGCATTTAGGGCATGTGTGCTTTCTGCAAACCCCCAGAGCATAACCACGTACTGCTGCATCTTCCAATTGCTGTCTATGGCTGGCTGTACACTGCAGCTGCAGGTCCTGAGAAAGATTTTACAGAGGCTCTGGACGCTGTACAGCCCCCTGTTTATGGCCATGTGCAACCCTAACAAACCTAGCTGTCCAGCAAAAGAGGTAGTTAGAAGGCTGATAAAAAAAAATAAGATAGACAGAGTCTCTTACAATATTAATCTTTTATTCATATAATCAAAAACTTTTTTTCTATTAAAATAATAAACGTGGTGTACTTACCTACTCATGCAATGGTACTGGAACATCTTCTCGGGTCCCCCGCCAGCCCGCTCTGGCTCCTCTTCTCATAGTGCCACCGTAGGAAGCCGGTATATTAAGTAAATCGTGGGGGTGCCTTGTAAAGATATCACATGCTGGACACACGAAAACTGGCAGCCATTTTGTGCAGGGTCAGCCATGACCGTTTTAGCTTAAGACCTCACTCTTTTCCCCCCTCCCTTCAGGATAGGAATTCCGGGATCATCTTGCAAGGCCCCAAAAGGTCTGGATTTGGTTGCCAGGCCTGATCATAAACAAATAAACCAGATCCATTAAGAGATAGCACAGGATGCCTTGAGATAATGCGTGTCATAAAGGAGAGGCATTCAGGCAGATGAGACCTTCTCAGAGACCCCCAATCAATTTTAAGCTTATGAATTCACCCATGTTTCATAAGTCCAGACAGGAACGTGTCATCTTAATAAAAAGTACAATGAATACGGAATTGGACCCTAAACAAATTGAATTCAAACATCCATGGACCCGATCATAGGGGAACCACTGTTTCTTTTTCTACCAGAGTAATAGAATAGTGACAACCTGTCATGTTTGGACTTATTTTAAAGCCACTTTCATGCTGAGCTAGAATCCCTTAGTGTTGGGGCTGCACTGTGATCGTATTCCGAGATATGACACTGATACAGAACCTTGCATATGAGGGATGGTTGTTATTCCACGCTTCGCCCCCGACAGCCCACAGGCCCTCTTTACCCATGTGAGTGGTCAGGGGCATATGGCCCCACCCCTTTGCTTCCAGAGAAAAAGGGAATAGACCGGACAGTTCTCACTTTACCATCAAAGAACGAACATCTGAGAACCTGTGGACTCATCGACAAATCTCTGATCAATCACGGACATTTACTGCAAGTATCTTTCTCCCCTTCCATTCCGCCTTAGCTCTTTTCTGCTGTGCATCATGTCTTTATTGCTTTGTAACCACCACTTTTGACCTTTTCATTATTAAACCTTATTCTGATAAGTGTTAATCTTGTCCCTAAAGCTCTTAACGCAAGCTATAACGAACTTGTTCCTTTGAAGGGTGCTACTGTTTAGGATAAATCATCTGAATATTCCTGTCTGTGGTGACAGCGTGTGTTACAGGTGATTATTATTATTATTATACTAAAATCATAATTGGTATTGCGAAGATCTCGGGTCTTCTGGCCGATATCCAGAAGTGGTGGCAGTGAAAGAGTTAATCACTTGAATTAACCCCGTAACAATCGTTCTCAGGCTGCTGGCACTTAACTCTGTCACGAGTTAGTGAGGAAGACAGTGATCCAATACCTGCATTCGTCACATGCCTTAGCACACATTGAGAGTCATGAAGATAATATACCAGGAGGTCATCAACCTCCAACTTAAGTAAATAGCAAAAAGTAGTATAAGGAAAAACAAAGTGGGTGTTCTAAGGGTGGTCTGCTGGTATTTAAGTGATTGTCCAATTACACACAAAAAAAAATTATATATAAAAAGACATAACTTTTACAGGAATTAAAAAAATCTTAAAAACATATAATTGAATCCACATATGAAACCCTACCAAAAAAGGAAGAATTACTGTCTAGTGCAGCGTTTCTCAACCTTTTTAACACAGAGGAACCCTTGAAATAACTTTCCGGTCTCAGGGAACCCCTGCAAAAAATGACTTTATCTACAACTCATGACATATTAGTGTTATGGTCAGTGGGAAAAATGTTGCTCCCGCTTATGGACATTGGGAAGATTTACCCCCTTACAGAACGCTAAAAAGATCAGTGTCAGTGGCAACTAATCTGACAGTCAGAAACTAATCTTGCTCGAGGAACCCCTAGCAACCTCTGGAGCAGGCTTTCTCAACCTTTTAACCCAAGAGGAACCCCAAAAATAATTTTCATCTTTCGAGGAACCCTTAGTAAAACCAATTCATCAGGGCTCAATAGGAACAATGCCCCTTATATTGGTGGTGAATAAGAATGTTCCCCTTAAAGTGGTGCTCAGAATGCCACCCTTAAAGGCAGCTAAAAAGATACTTGGTGTGATGCTGCTGGCTTTGTTAAGTGGTGCTGAACTCTGTAGGCATCATCAAATAGGTGGTTCATCAGCCACAGCTCAAGGAACCCCTAGCAACCTCTGGAGGGACCCCAGGGTTCCACCGAACCCTGGTTGAGAATGGCTGGTCTAGTGCAATGGTTTAATTACACGTTTCGCGGTAACATGCCTCTTCTTCAGTTTGCCGAATATGCTTGTAACAGTTAACTCATTACAAAATTAATATATCTAAAAAATAAAACGTATAACAATATACATCATATGCATAGGCATTGCATTGTACAACTGTTAAAAAAGCCCCACTATTCCCTAGTAAGAAAGAAAAAAAATGTAAATTGAAATAAAAGAAATATATTTTTATCTGAATTTAATTTATTTTTTCTTTCTTACAAGGGGATAGTGATGCTTTTTTTTCAAAAGTTGTGCAACGTAATGGAGGGTTTGATATGTGGATTCAATTATATGTTTTTAAGATTTGATGTACAATAAAAGTTATGTATTTTTATATATAGTTTTTTTTTGTGTGTGTAATTTGACAAACCACTTAAATACCAGTAGGCCACCCTTAGAACACCAGCTTTGTTTTTCTTCATATTACTTTCCACCATAGGGAGCCACTTCCTACTGTGGCACACCTGCTGGCTCAATCCCAACCCACAATGTCTGCGTCTACAGAACAGACAGCGAGGCTCAGCCCAGCCTCCCCCCCAGCTCCCTCGTCACAGGTTTTGACTGACTACATTGGGAAGCCTGTGAGAGCAGGGAGATGAGGAGACAGCCTCTGCTCTCGAGCACAGCGCTGGATCGAGATCGGGCTCAAGTATGTTTAAGGGGGCGATACACATACTGAAACATTTTTACCTTAATGCAGGGAATGCATTAAGGTAAAAAATGTTTAGGCTTTACAACCATTTTACTTTTTTTAGTCACTTACATAAAGTCAATTTAAATCTATTAATCCATTAACACTACGCTCTACAATGCTGCTTTCCAAGGGTGACTGCGTTGCTCCTCCATAGATGCAGTGAATTAGTGAAAGTAGCCACCCTAAGGAAAGAGGTGTGTTACTGCCCTGATCACCAAGCAAAAAAAGACTAAAAAAGAAAACTAATGTAGCCACTAGCTTAGTGCGAGGTCAGTATACCCAAAAAGGGGCATCATAGCATTAGCTGAAAATCTAACATTTGTAAAAAGTAAAAAAACACCAACAGTTCTTGTATAAGGATATGCAACATGCATACTAAACAAGGAACAAAAGTTTAATCATATGGCATATACAACAACATATTATGGTGATCTTATCCCAAATCTAGGTTAATTACAACACTACAACCTCAAATAGAACATGATCTTCTAAAGTTTTTACAGGTGGAACATGCTACTAACCATTGTCTGTTTTGAGCTCATCACTGCTGATACCCCTCCCTTTTTTGGCCGGTACTTTTTTCTTCAACTACTTCAGGGCTCTTTTTGACCAACAAGTGAGGATAAATGGAATACCCATCCTTAAATTTTTGATGACATTTTTAGCTACAGTTCACATTACCTTCTTCCTTTTCTGACTGCAGTGATATGGGAATCCATCTGGTGTACATTTAATGTGATTTTTTTAAGGGAGAGGGTGAAGGAATTCCATCCCTTGGTATGTACTGCATTTAGCCTGAATACCAGCCCAGAAGGACATTTTTCTTCGCCACAGATCGTTGTTTGCTCCCTGCCAAAAACTACCCAAGCGCAGAAGGAGGAGCAGAGGAGGACATTGATTGACTGCACCTACAACCTGGGACTAAACCTGCCCCTAGTAATGGGGAGGGAGGATTTGGATAGGCTACCACTGCAGCTAGACTGTACCACTGCCCACCATGTGGACAGAGCTAAAGGAAGTCTGGGAACAAGGCTGGGAATAGGGGTAAGCATGGGGAACAGGGCTGAAAGCTGCTGGAAGCATGGGAAAGACACCCTAGAAATGTGTAGATCTGCCTAAGTGGTTGCAGGAGAGCCCGCACGACTGTGTGCTGGGCAGCTGAACAGGCTGAGGAGCGACTAAGACAGCCATAAGGCTACTGTACTGTGCTGAGCAGAAAACCATGGGAGGTGGTTAGTTATGCAGTGCTACAGAGCTGCTAGGCCTTGAGAGAGAGAGAGACTGACTATAGAGAGCTATGGTGGAAAAGCAATATAGGGACGAGCCACAAAGTACAGTGTCCAGAGCTTTGGAGCGTAAGGCTGCTGACTCCAAGTGGAGATGGTTAGAGAATCCAGGTGGAGATGGTAACAGAATGAGTGAGAGGGGAGCCCTGTGACCTCTTGTCTGGCCTTCCAAGGACAGGCTTGAACCAAAACTTGTGTTCTGAGGCCTCTAAACCACCTGAGTTTACTATACTTTGCAGTCACCCAGATTGAGTGCTCCAATAGGAGTTCCAGGGGCCCAGCGTTGACAGACTGTATTTGAGACGCTACTAACCAGTGGCCTAGATAGGGCCTCTTCTCTTGTTTATAGATAGGTCACATATTTAAGACCTTTGGCCTTTTATGATAGAAATGTTGTACCTGAACTAGTGTTGTGTCATTCACTGCTATTTAACTGCCTTAACATATCCTTTGTTCCTGCAGAACCTATTGTTTGCTTTCAATGTGTATGTTGGTGAGTTGTGGGTCAGTTCAGGGCAGAAGACAGAAGAAGCCATCAATCCAAAGGCTCCTCGGGGGATAGTGTTACATATATATTTTGTGTGGCAATGAAGTATCTCCAATTCCTGAAAGTGATGTTTTTAAGGGAAATGGTGAAGGAATTCCATCCCTTGGTTTGTTTTTCTCCATAAAATATTTAGCTGAAAGAATTAAAATCATTTGTGTCTTTCTGGAGTGTAGGAGCTTGATCCAATGAAAAGGGAAAAAAAAACTTTTGGCTGTGTATAAAATGCATTTCTGTCCAAAACATGTATGATATGCATGCTTGTTTCTGTTATTTTCAAAAAGTAAGCTGTGCACACAAATTGCCTCCATTTTCTTGTCTCTATGACAACCAAAGGGAATAAAAACAAGTTGTGGCTGAAGTTATTAAAATAAGAAACGCGAGTGAAACTAGATACTAAGACAAAAATAATTAAACTTTCGGACCGCCCCTCATATTTGTGAATGCCATTGGTAGTTATTTTGCATGAAGCTAGCTTGAAGTTTAAATTTACTATTCTCTGAATCTGCTCACACCGTAGCAGATTGCTTAATATACTGTATACCGTATATAGATCCAATATATACTACACAAAATTTCTGGATGTTCCTTGCTGCTCTATCATTAATTTTCAAGTCATCTCATGTCTTCAAGTGTAGGGCACCAGATGGTATATCAATGTATTATTTTTAAAGTTGTGTAAATATATTGTTTAATTTGCAAAAACTTACAGTTCATAAAAGGAAATTTACTAATTCCCATTTTGCCCAATAGTCATTGAACATTACACTAGAACCCACCTAAGACACATGAAATGTGTATAAATACACCTTATTTTCCACCGTATGCGGCTTGCTTCTGGTATATAATGCCAATTTCTCATTCATGGAAAGAAATAATGATAGCCACTGGTGTCAATAAAGTTATCTCAACTTCAGAGTATACACAGCTATTTTTCTGACTCTCTAACAGAACCATAGTCCATACTTATGGACACTGGGCGAAAGGTTCAGGCCGAGCAAAAGTTTGGGTCGAACGAGACACCTGTTTGCCCGTTTGGCGAACACCCGAATTTGTGGGGTGCTCAGCAGGTTGTTCACCAGGCGCCCCACAATGCACTGAACAGTTCACTCTAAGCCCTGATTGGGCTGACCTTTGCCCAATCAGGGCGCAGTGAAAGCTGGTTGTTAAGGAGCGGGGCCGGCCACTGCGTCCTTAACAACCAAACAGTCATCAGCTGTCAATGGGCTTCCCCGCAGTGTTGTTTTTGTGCCAAACATATCTTTTGGAATTATGGCCAAAAAGTTCAACCTTGGTTTCATCAAACCAGAACACATTTCCCACATGCTTCTGGGAGACTTCAGATGTGTTTTTGCAAAATTTACCCGGGCTTCCGTCTTGCCACTCTACCCCATAGCCCAGACATATGAAGAATATGGGAGATTGTGGTCACATGTACCACACAGCCAGTACTTGCCAGATATTCCTGCAGCTCCTTTAATGTTGCTGTAGGTCTTTTGGCAGCCTCTCTGACCAGTTTTCTACTTTTCTTTTCATCAATTTTGGAGAGACGTCCAGTACTTGATAATGTCACTATTGTGTCATATTTTTCTTCTTTCTGATAACTGTCTTCACTGCGTTCTATGGTATATCTAATACCTATCAAAGTGCAGCGCTCAAAATGTGATATAATGTGCAAAATATCAAATATCAAACACCACTCTCCAGTTTTTGAAAATCAACACCATAGTTACTGAGTCCTGGAAAACTTCATCCTAATCTGTCAGGGACGGTCCACAGGACCTTTGACCACGAAAGTGAGGCACTGAGGCTATCTGAGAGACACGTCTAGACCTTTGTCCAATGAGATCCCTCTGATGCTTTGGAAGCTCTCTGCTGACCATGGCTTTTGCTGTAGGATGCGTCTAAGGCCGGTTTCACGCAGCCGTGTCCCTAACCGAGACTTTGCGCAGAGACGGATCCACATGTACGTTGTTATCCGATCCGATGATGCATGCAAAAAATGGGATTTTATTAAAACTTACCGTAAAATCCTTTTCTCTGAGTTCACTGACAGACACAGCCCTTCATTGACAAGTGGGTTTATGCTCATCCTACTAGGAGTAGACTAGGCAAAAAAGCAAAAGGATAGGCTGGCCCCTCCTAGGGGGCTGTCCTCACTTCAGCATATAATCCCCCTGCTGCCCATAGCATATCAGTTCGTAACAAGCCGTACAAACTTAACACAGAGGGGTGGGTGCTCCGTCTGTCAGTGAACTCAGAGAAAAAGGGATTTTTTGTATAACTTACCGTAAAATCCTTTTCTCTGAGTTCACTGACAGACGCAGCATTCTTATGACACATGGGGTTATGCTCATCCTACTAGGAGTAGCCTAGGCAAAACAAACAAAAGTGTAGGTTGGCCCCTCCCAGGGGGCCGTCCTCACCTTAGCATATAATCCCCCTGCTCTGTACAGCACATCAGTTCGTAACAAGCCGTACAAAACCAACGCAGAGGGGTGGGTGCTGCGTCTGTCACTGAACTCAGAGAAAAGGATTTTACGGTAAGTTATACAAAAAATCCCTTT
>BLSH010400845.1:584167-621607 GCA_018402905.1 Glandirana rugosa
CCTTCTAAAGGTATTAGGAAAACATTTCACATCGAAATGGAGTAAATGATTCGAGACCTTGTTGCGGTGAACGTTTCACGTGTCAGATAGACGGAAATCATTTAGTTGGGGTATAACAGAAACACATACAAAAGATAAATAATACTAGTCATGATTTTTTATAACAATGGACTTTTTAAGACAGAAAATGTTACGAGGTCTCGAGGTTAAATCTGTGTGTTGACTTATTTGAACCCCTTCCTGAGAAGTCGGCGGAAGGGACTGACGGTCAAGGCCGGGGGCACAGATGCGGGAAACGCTGTAGAACGGACAGCACCGGGCACTGGGACCTGCCAGTTTAAATAGGGCCGATTGGCGCCTGTTTCCGGCGCGTGCGCGCGCACGCGGGCGCGCGCGAACGCGCACGGACGCGCGCGAACGCGCACAGGCGCGCGCACCACCGCGGAAACCACAGAAACAGCTGCATCTTCCTGACATTATTAAATGTCCACATGGCCTAGAACTGGCAGTCAGGGAAGGCGGCTGAAGAGTCCTTCCCCAAGTTTATTCAGTTGTGTGTCTAAATTGGAGCTCTGGAGCATTGTAAAAGACAGAATTTTTCAGGTAACAATATTTTTTAGTACTGATCATAATAAATAGAAAACATACACAAAGACAATATGGGGTTGATTTACTAAAGGCAGATAGACTGTGCACTTTGCAAGTGGCGTTGTTCCAGAGCTTAGTAAATGAGGTAAAGCTACACTTTACAAAAGGATTATGGAAATCTTCCAAATGGGACACTTGTTTTGGTGCAAATGTCTAAAAACTTATGTAGATGGGCAAATGCAGTGTGCTTTTAGGTGCATTCCACTTGTGTTTGAGATCAGTCTGTGATTCCCAAGTTGCATTATAGGTGCCTCTGACCTGCATATGTACAAGAGGTATTGGTAGAAGGGCACTGCGCCCTTACTTGAGCCCTATTGGCTTGTATTCGGTAACACACCACAAACATAAGGGATTAGGGCCTGCATTTGACCTCCCCCTGAGCCTAAATCATAAACTGCATCAGGCTACCATTCCCATTATACTTTATGGTGAGAAAAATAGTTCCAAACAAATGCCAGTGTACACAGAGCAAGGTGGTTGGGGTTCTTCTCATTTTGGAGAGAAGTTCTCTAACTTTCTGTTGTATCTTTAGGGCAGGAAGTGAAGTGAAATCTCCCCAACAGGACAAAGCATACAAATCCAGACAGGGGTTCAACATGTAACATGTTGGGTCAGATTGTTGTGAACTACTCTGCTCCTATCCCACTGTGCAAGAGCAAGATGTGCTGTCAGTACATTATGGCAAAGAGGTATAAACAGGCACTCCATACATTTAGGTATTCTGTTTAATGTCAGTGGCTGACATTTGTTATGTACAGAAGAGATCTCAGACTAAAATATTAATAAATTAGTTCTCAGTTCTCTGGGAATACACTGAAGAACCTGAAATATTATCTCAGGATTCTATAGTAACATTGTACTTGGGGATAATATAAAAGCATTCAGATAATAGGTCGGAATTCTGAGAAAAGTGAAGAAAGATATTTAACTGTAGTTTTATAGAAATAGTTTGTAGGGTAATTTTCATACAATACAGTATACAATATGACTACAACAAACATATCCCTGTATTCATATAGCCAAACCAATTTTTTCCATGAACTTCATAAAATGAGCCACTGCCTAGTGTTAAACTATGGCTCAAGGCCAACTGGAAATGTTCTGTATTAATTATCAGTTTTTCACAAGGGTTACAAAATGGCTGCCAAAAACAGTCTTATGACGGCTTCTGAATCACAACTGACTCATGCTGTCACTGGTAAAGTGCAAGGAAATGGAACCAAGGTTTTGCAAGTTTGCAATCAGTCAAACACAGACAAGCCTTGTCATAATAGAGAAGGGATAGAGGGGTCAGAAAATATGAATGCATGTATTGCTGACCTTCAAGAAAAAATGATGGTGTAAAATGTGTCTGCAGTTCATTAGGAAAAAAAACAGACAGCTCAATGAAAAGGAATATTTCTCAGCGCAAAATGATAAATCTATTAGAGAAAAAAAAAAGGACAGTAGAAAAGAAAATGGTTACAATGGTAAAAGCTGAATTGTATTTATTTTAAAATATCATTGAAAAATGACGCAAAGGCATAGTTACAATGTAAAGTGGAACGCCAATATTTTTGGTTTATTTTGCATATAATGCCTTGCTATTTTTTTTTCAATGTCTTATTTCCCTCTATGCATCTTGTTGTTAACATGGCACTGTTCATAAGTCTTCACTACTTGAATAGACTGCAGCACACTTCTGACTGCGTGACGCACAGTGTAACCTCTTCCTTTGCAGCCTGGCTATTAAGGGTGGCATCACAACATCAACGTCCCCTTTGAGTGAGCAGTGCAAGTTGCTGACCTGTGTTATGGCACCTCAAACCAGACATGAATTCCTAATTTACTTATGATTGACTTTGGAAGCAAAAGAGGTATTTCTCCTGTTAATACTCTGTCCATGGCTAAACCCACACATGACCCCACTATCCTGTACTGTAGGTGCAATACCAACTGGGAAACACAGTAATTAAGAAGCACACACAGAAACAATAATGTGTGCATCACTATTCCCTGCTCATAGACTTATTTGAGTAACTGCAGGAACGGAGGATGGTCATGTAACCACTGAAGATATTCATTAAACTGCATGTAAACCTTAACAATGGACTTCATTTTTTTTCTATTTTGGTTTGTTAAATATATCATTCAAAGGTGTTTTATTCCTCACAAAACAATAGTGCAGTGCTAAGATAAATAAAAATGTACCATAAGTGCAATACAATAGTGTAATGCAAATATATCAAACTATTATGTGTCACCATAAATTGAAAAAAATAAAACAAAAAAAGAAATCCAAATGTGAAGCCAAAAACTATGAATTCAGTGATCCTTCAATTATGAGGGAAATGATAGATGTGGATACCAAACGCCACCTAGCTTCTTCAAGATAAACCATACAGCACCTCGGTGTGCAACAGAGGTGGACCGGCTCTGTGACGTCAGCCAACAGCAGACTTCAGCCCACTGTCAGCTGAAAACAGGTCACAGGAGTGCAAAAGGAACTGCACCCCTGTGATCCACAGGATCTACTAGTTTCCACTAGTTTCAAAGATGACATCCTCAGGAGCAGGCTGATGATGTCATCTTTGCCGAAATTAGTATGGCAGTGATGGAACACAAGCCACTACCCATATGCAATCCCGTCACGGCCATCTTGGGGATTCTGGAATATGAAGTGCCTGGTTGTCATCTCTTCATTGCAAGTGCACTTACCATATTCAATTTGTGTTTTAATTGGGATTACACTATGGAGAGCGTGTCTTTTTCTTTTTCATGATACTATGTCCAACTGAGTATATATGCACTGCGATCTATTACAACAGTACCATCATTTGACATGTGGTTTTGAGGAAAGCTGGATATCTTGGCTTGAAACACAAGCGCTGGTTGACCACTCTTAATTGGGGGTCATAGGATTCTGGTTAGCCTCCCTCTGGTGCTATGTGGTTTATCATTAAAGCTTGTTTGGCTGTACTTCTCCACTGGATCACAGGTGTGCGGTTAGTTTTGCACTCCTGTGACCTGTTTTAAGCTGAAGCACGCTATCAGATGATGTCACAGAGCCAGTCCAGGCTTGAGAAAGATTGCAACCATCTATTTGGGATCAGCCCACATGCCTGGATCGGAACCCGGCTCAGCCTCTCAGCAAGCCTGAGCTGGCAGCTCCCGCCCATCCCACAGCGCAGGGCTACAGTGAGTGAGGGGGGCAGAGCAGAGAGCGGTGACTGACGGTCACCAGCATTCTGCTCACAGAGCTGTAAGAACTGAGAGATCGGCAGTGTTTGATCGCTCGGTTTTCTGTGTTAGAGCCGGCGGGGGACAGATGCAGCGGGGGAACGATGCTGCATCCACCCAGATGAGTATCATTCCGAAACAAAACTATTTACATACTTTTTTTTAAAAAAAAGTTTGTTGGCGTTTGGTATCCACATCTGTCATTTTCCTCATGATCTAAGAATCACTGAAGTCAAAGTTGTTGGCTTCACATTTGGATTTCTTTGTTTTATTTTTTCAACTTGTGCTGACACAACAGTTTGATATATTGGCAATGCACTATTATATTGCACTTACATTTTAATTTATCTTAACACTGCACTATTGTTTTGTGATGTTTATTATGCTATGTATTATGGCATATTATGCTAGCTGCTTTGTTTTTAATATCTAAGGACTAGTAAGCTGCAATATGTTGTAAACAAGCCAACACACCAAATGGTAAATTCAGATGAAAGCATTTTTTGAAGTCCCACATTAGCAAGAAAACCACTAACGTTTCAAGATCAAGGGCTGACTTTATCAAGATGACAGGTCATCTCTACTTGTCACCTTGATAAAGAGGGCCGTTGTGCTCTCAAGAGCTCTGGAAAACATTGGTGGTTTTCTTGATACTTCAGTAAAGTCTTTCATCTGGATTTACTAATTGGTGGTGTGAAGTGTATGTGGCATATTATGATGAAGTTTCAGATTTTTTTACTGTCTGTGTCTCTGTTACAGATTTTCTGTCACTTCCTGTCTGGTAAAACCATTATCAGCAGGACAGGAAGTGAGAGCAAATCTCTCTAGTGGAGCCCTGGATAGTCGATCCAAACAAACTGGAACTCTAACAGTGGAAACATTGATCCTTTTCTTGACCATATCAGACTTCAGTAAATGCTGAAAATTAGATAGGGGTTTTATTTTCACCCTACTCAGCTAAAAAAGAAGCAATTTCTTTCTGAATGAGCTGCTGTTGGATAGTTTCTCTAATGGAGTCATGGATAGCAGTAAAAACCAGACAGGGCTTCAAACCCTTTCAAAATGTATCCAAAACAAAAAAGTTGGGATTACAATAAATTTAAAAACTTGCATTCTGCCGCCTCTCATCCCTTAATGATATTGCTCATGTCTAGTGACTGGCACAGAGCTGAATCCAATAGACGGCAATATACCACTCAGGTGTACAGGAATCACCGACAGGTGCAAGTCCCAGCTCGACACCATGTAAGATCAAAAGAAAATGTAAATAGCCGCACACTACTGACTCGATCCAATAAAAGTCCTTTATTCCTCCAAGATGGGACAAACGGCACAGGGACTTGGGAACACTTAACGCATTTCACACAAAAAAGTGCTTACTCATAACCAATGATATGATTAAGCACTTTTGTGTGGAACGCGTCAACTGTTTGCCAAGTCCTTGTGCTGTTTGTCCCACCTTGGAGAAATAAAGAACTTTTATTGGACTGAGCCAGCAGGGTGCGGCTATTTACTTTTTCTTTTTACTTGCACAGAGCACTGCATTGTGGGAAGCAAAATTGCCATTTTTTTTGTTTGGTGAGCAGAGTAGCATGCAACTCATTCCCCTTCCTTCCACATAAGAATGCTGGTGTTTGGCAGTTGACTGCTTACGCATTTGTAGCGGTCACAAAAAGAGCCCTTCGTCTTGTGTATGCTCCAAGTAACAACTTGAACCTCACTCTTTACTCCCAGTGGCTGGGAGAGAGTAAAAGGAAGATAAGTATGTACAGCTGTTGGAGGCCACATAAAATTTGCCCTACAAGGGCAAAGCGTAGGTTTTACTTTAGGTGAGAAAAGTTCATGCAATTTACTTCCACTTTCGGTGTAATGCCTTGCAGTGTAAGCACCCATCTCTATATAGAATGTGTAGTAAGACAGTAGTAGTACATATCTACCAACGTTTTGAGATGGGAATGAGGGACACCTATTAGCAAAAGTATGTAGGTATAGGACACACACCCTGCCACAGCCACCTTAGAAAGAAAAGGAGAATTATACCAAAAAAAAAAAAAAAAAAAAAAAAAAAAAGATTATCTAAATCCACAAGTGTTTTTTTTTTGTTACCACTACTATTCCTTTATACTGGCTTTTGAAATTTACAAATGCAGCAATTTAGATTTAGATGAAAGGTTTAGCCCTGGGAAACACTTTTTGAAAGATAAATAGTGCATTTTAGATACAACTATATAGATCAGACCAAAATGAGGGATACATGAGAAATAATGAGGGGCAGCGGGACTTTGTTCCAAATCAGGAACAGTCCCTCGAAATTAGGGACAGTTGAGAGCTATGGTAGTGTGCTTCCAGAAATCTGTGTTGTGTTATTTCCTCTCCCAAGCTGGTGAATGTGATTGGTGGCTATGAGAAGCTTCTTACTACTGGCAGTGTTTTAACATCACGCCTTCTGTATGCAAGAGGCAGCAAAGAGGGTGTTCCAGCATCCACAATAGGTGTATTTCAGGATTACCAGGTTACATACAAATGGGAGGTGTGGATCAATGCAGAACAGCAATGTCTGGACGAAAAACTGTATCCCTTAGCAGGCAAACTTTTTTCCTGCAAGTATTTTTAAGGAAAATCTGGAAATGTGAGTACTGCCTTCACTGGCTGCATTGTTAAAATGTGAAAGCGCCAGGATTACCACCCTAATCTTTGTTTTACTACCTATTGATGCAGAAGAAGTACTGGGCCAGTGAATGATGCAAACTGACCCATTATCTTGTATTCTTGTTTCAGGTCCATGTGAAGCCTGGCTCAAGATGGCAGGCTTTCAACACTCATGGCATCTCCCTTATTTCTGTCCTCACAGATTCAATTTTCCTATGCAGATCTTGGGTAAGAATGTGTGTAAAGGAACCTGAAATCCATGCCAAAAGAAACTAGGATAAATTCATTTTTACTAATAAACCTTATGCCAAGATATTACTTGCTTGCTAGGTGCAGTGCTGCGGTTAATTACAGGAGGCCAATGTCGAACGTGTACACTTAACGTTCTCATAAATTTCTCTAATTAAGCACAGTGTGGCTGTTGTTCTGGCTTGTAGTCTGGAGGGCAGACTAATCTCAATCTTGAGCTTAGACTTAAAAGCCACAAAGTACATTGACCAATATTTTTTCTTTCTGCCAAAGAAACTAAATTTTAAAGTAGAACTAAAAGGCAAAACTTTTTTTTCATTTTGGATAGAGCAAGAGAGGGTTATAACTCCTGTCAGATTTTTTTTGACTATCTGAGTCCCATTGGGGAGATTTTCCTTCACGTCCTGTCCCATAGCCAAACAGAAAGCGAGAGGAAATCCCTGCAAATGGAGGGAATTCCTTGGGGACCCCCAGGGGAACTAGTGTCCGCATTGGAAGATTTTCCCTCTACTACTATTTTCACTTTCAATTATAATGGTAAACAGCACAAATAGGGAGGCTAAATCTCCTTAAAAAGTGTTACTAAACCCACAACAGTAAAATCTGTCTGTATACGCAGAATAGCACGTTTGTTATACTCACTGTAAAACGTGAGGGGTTAATCCTTTGTATTGTGTAAAAAGGCACTTTGATCTTATATGCACAGATCCTCCCCCTCCTGCAGGGTCTCTCTTGGCAAGGCCAAATAATACGCAGTGAGAGTAGTACTGCTGCACATGCTGAGTTTGGTCTCTATTGCTGGAGAGAATATTTCCTGTCTGAGCTGAGCTTTTCAGGTCACATGATATTTACATCACACACATGGGTGTGTATACAGATCCTAAATGACAGCCCAGTCCCTCCCTCCCTCCTCCATGCCCAGTAACTAAAAAAAGAACAGAGTGGGTGAGATCTCACATCTTGATTGACAAACAATCCGAGTCCCATAACAGCATAAGGACACAGGCAGTAGTGAAAATCTCTCCCTACCTGAACACTGTGCACTCAGGCAGACCCTGAAGTTTATCATGTGACCGTGGTATACAGATCAGCCAAAAAGGTATATATTGGCAGTATGTTAATGTAAAAGGAAGACTTCTAAGCTGTGGGCACTGCGGGGGGGTGAACTATTTTCATATTCATGGGTTTAGTAACACTTTAACGGGGGGCAAAGACAACAATAAAAAAAAGACAAGTGTTCTAATCCCTTTGCAATGTATCCAAAAATGTTTTGCCTTTAGTTATACTTAAAGGTGGAAGAGTCAGCTCTAGAAACTTGTCTGATTCCACAGAGTTCTATAAAATGTGCCAAGAGCAAGAACATTTCCTAGGTTTGCCTCTGTCTGGAGCTTAGAACACAGAATTAACTATATGCCAAAATATAGGATTTCAGTTCATGAATGGGCTGCCTTAATATAACACACCTTAGGCACATGTATGAAAAGCACTGCATCGGACCACGTTACTGCAGTTTCACCTACAACCCTAATTCCAAATAAGTTGGGAGGCGAAGTAAAATCTATATAAAAACAGAATGCAATGATTTGCAAATGTCATTAACCTATATTTTATTCACAATAGAAAACAGAAAACATGTCAAATGTTTAAACTGAGAAAGTGTACCATTTTAACAAAAAAAAATAAGGTCATTTTGAAATTGATGACCACAACACGTCTCAAAAATGTTGGGACAGGGCAACAAAAAGCTGGCAAATTAGGTGTTACTAACAAGGAAGAGCTGGAAGAACATTTTGAAACTAATTCGGTTAAAGAGGAAGTAAACTTGATTTTATGTACCTATATGTAAGCCTATAATAAGGCTTACCTATAGGTACTGTAAATATCTCCTAATCTTGCAACGTGTAGGAGATATTTACTGTATATGCTGCCGATGACGTCCTCAACGCCTGCGCTCTGAAGGAATGGCCGCTCGTGCCGTTTCTTCAGAGCCCTGTGCCGTGACGTCATGTGGTTCCGGCCAGTCACACAGCTGGAGTCCGCGGACCTGGAAGGAAAATGGGCGAAGATGGATGTGGCCTCCAGCAGGGACAACGAGGGCTTGTTTGCAGATAAGTTTCACATAATGTACTAGTATGCGATGCATATTATAACATTATGCCTTTATCTTGCAGGTCACCAAAAAAAAAAGAGGCAGTGTTAACTTCCACTTTAATTGGAAATAGGTCATTAGCATTATTGGGTATAAAAAGAGCATCTGAGGGAGTCAGAATATCTCAGAAATAAAGATGGCCATAGGTCCACCAATCTATGAAAAGCTGCATCTAAAAATTGGCAAACAATTTCAGAATATTGTTCCTCAACATAAAATTGAAAATACTTTAAATATATTATCATCTACATCTACAGTACATAATATTATCAAAAGATTCAGAGTATCTGGAGAAATCTCTGTGCTCAAGGGACAAGGCTAAAACACAATATTGATCTTCTGGCCCTCAGACCGCACTGCATTAAAAAAGGCATGATTCTATGATAGACATCACTGCACACTGCATGGGCTCAGCAATACTTCCAAAAATTACTGTCTGTGGACACAGTTCACCGAGCCATCCAAAAACGCAAGTTAAAGCTCTGACATGCGAAGAAGCAGCCATATCTGAACATGATCCAAAAATGCCGCCATCTTCTCTGGGTCAAAGCTCATTTAAAATGGTCTGTTGTAAAGTGGAAAACTGTTCTGTGTTTAGATAAATCAAAATTTGACATTTGGTGCCACTTCCTCCAGACTAAAGAGGAGAGGGATCTTCCAGAGCATCCCAGAGAGAGCCGGCAAAAAGTTCTGTTTGGGGTTTATATCTCCCAGGCTCCTCTCATATACAGTCAGGTCCATAAATATTGGGACATGGACACAATTCTAATCTTTTTGGCTCTATACACCACCACAATGGATTTGAAATGAAACAAACAAGATGTGCTTTAACTGCAGACTTTCAGCCTTAATTTGAGGGTATTTACATCCAAATCAGGTGAACGGTGTAGGAATTACAACAGTTTTTATGTGCCTCCCACTTTTTAAGGGACCAAAAGTAATGGGACAATTGGCTGCTCAGCTGTTCCATGGCCAGGTGTGTGTTATTCCCTCATTATCCCATTTACAAGGAGCAAATAAAAGGTCCAGAGTTCATTTCAAGTGTGCTATTTGCATTTGGAATCTGTTGCTGTCAACTCTCAATATGAGATCCAAAGAGTTGTCACTATCAGTGAAGCAAGCCATCATTAGGCTGAAAAACTTTGAACTTTGCAACCTTTTGCCACATTTCAGGCTTCAAACATAAAGATATAAAACTGTAATTTTTTGTGAAGAATCAACAACAAGTGGGACACAATCATGAAGTGGAACAAAATGTATTGGATATTTCAAACTTTTTTAACAAATAAAAAACTGAAAAATTGGGCGTGCAAAATTATTCAGCCCCTTTACTTTCAGTGCAGCAAACTCTCTCCAGAAGTTCAGTGAGGATCTCTGAATGATCCAATGTTGACCTCAATGACTAATGATGATAAATAGAATCCACCTGTGTGTAATCAAGTCTCCGTATAAATGCACCTACACTGTGATAGTCTCAGAGGTCCGTTTAAAGCGCAGAGAGCATCATGAAGAACAAGGAACACACCAGGCAGGTCCGAGATACTGTTGTGGAGAAGTTTAAAGCCGGATTTGGATACAAAAAGATTTCCCAAGCTTTAAACATCCCAAGGAGCACTGCGCAAGCGATAATATTGAAATGGAAGGAGTATCAGACCACTGCAAATCTACCAAGACCTGGCCGTCCCTCTAAACTTTCAGCTCATACAAGGAGAAGACTGATCAGAGATGCAGCCAAGAGGCCCATGATCACTCTGGATGAAATGCAGAGATCTACAGCTGAGGTGGGAGACTCTGTCCATAGGACAAC
The DNA here is from genome assembly GCA_018402905.1 of Glandirana rugosa. Lineage (NCBI taxonomy): Eukaryota > Metazoa > Chordata > Amphibia > Anura > Ranidae > Glandirana > Glandirana rugosa. Next base: position 594,889 of record BLSH010400845.1, read on the forward strand.
AATCAGTCGTATACTGCACAAATCTGGCCTTTATGGAAGAGTGGCAAGAAGAAAGCCATTTCTTAAAGATATCCATAAAAAGTGTTGTGTGGAAGAAGGTGCTCTGGTCAGATGAAACCAAAATCAAACTTTTTGGCAACAATGCAAAACGTTATGTTTGGCGTAAAAGCAACACAGCTCATCACCCTGAACACACCATCCCCACTGTCAAACATGGTGGTGGCAGCATCATGGTTTGGGCCTGCTTTTCTTCAGCAGGTACAGGGAAGATGGTAAAAATTGATAGGAAGATGGATGGAGCCAAATACAGGACCATTCTGGGAGGAAACCTGATGGAGTCTGCAAAAGACCTGAGACTGGGACGGAGATTTGTCTTCCAACAAGACAATGATCCAAAACATAAAGCAAAATCTACAATGGAATGGTTCACAAATAAACATATGCAGGTGTTAGAATGGCCAAGTCAAAGTCCAGACCTGAATCCAATCGAAAATCTGTGGAAAGAACTGAAAACTGCTGTTCACAAACGCTCTCCATCCAACCTCACTGAGCTCGAGCTGTTTTGCAAGGAGGAATGGGCAAAAATTTCAGTCTCTCGATGTGCAAAACTGATAGAGACTTCCCCAAGCGACTTACAGCTGTAATCGCAGCAAAAGGTGGCGCTACAAAGTATTAACTTAAGGGGGCTGAATAATTTTGCACGCCCAATTTTTCAGTTTTTTATTTGTTAAAAAAGTTTGAAATATCCAATAAATTTCGTTCCACTTCATGATTGTGTCCCACTTGTTGTTGATTCTTCACAAAAAATTACAGTTTTATATCTTTATGTTTGAAGCCTGAAATGTGGCAAAAGGTCGCAAAGTTCAAAGGGGGCCGAAAACTTTCGCAAGGCACTGTACCTCACTAGATTTGGTATCTGTGCCTAAAAGACTGCTTATCCCAGGGAGTTTTGTACCTGCTACCTGTTCCCCAGCTTTCACATGGTGGAGGATGCGGGCAGCTGTAGTAAGTTACTACTTAAAAGGCCAGTACCTGGAGTGACTTAACATGGAGGAAATCCTCAAACAGTTGGCGTTCTCAAACACTGCACAACAGTAAACCAACACCATCGCACAGGAGCAAACAAAGGCACTGTGCCAACAGATTGGTGCTGTACAGGAGCAAATGCAGAGGCTGTTTGAACAGCTAGCTGCTGCTGCAAAAACGGATAGGAAAACCCTGACTGAGGTTGTGGATACGCTGGCGCAGTGGTCACTTGCTAACAGTGAAAAGTGTTGGAGACAAACCCTCAGGCATCCATGTGGATGACTACAGATGACGACCCAGAGGCCTTCCTGCTGATATTTGAAAGAACCTCTGAGAGGGAAGGGTGGCCTATAACCCAGTGGACCGGCCTAGTCGCCACCTTACTTACTGGAGAATAGCAGAGACTATGATCTGGAATCGGCAGAAACGAGTATGAGAAGGTCAAGGAGAAAATCCAGGCGCGACTCAGTGTCACCTTAGCTGTTCGAGCACAGCAGGTCTACAGCTGGTCCTTCCGAGCTGAGAGGCTCCCCAAGATCACAGGTGTTTGACCTAATCCACCTGGTGCGGAAATGGCTACAGGTATGGTGGCTACAGCCTGTCTGGGCCACAAATAGTGGAGCGTGTGGTCATGGACCGATTCCTGAGTTTACTACGAATTCCCCTGCAGAAGTGGGTGAGTCAAGGAGACCTCAAGTTGGCAGACAACCTGTTGGAGCTGGTTGAAAGGTTCTTTGCTGCAAAGAGCCTGGGCACCACCCCTACAGCCGCAAAGACTTTCCACCCAAAGCCACGGTCTCCTCAGACAACCGGTAAGACAGTTCCAGGGGAAGTGGGTGGTAGGCATGGCAAGGAGACATGGGGAGGATTTTTGGTGCAAGGACTGAAGTTTGGAATCCCAAACAAGGGAAGCCACTACCTGTCAGCAAACCAAACTGGAGCAACATCAGGTATTTCCGTTGCCAGGAACTGGGACATGTTGCAGCAAACTGTCCATTGCCAGATGAACCCATGCAGTGTGATGTATCTCTTAGAAGGCAGTCTGTTTGCTGCTGTCTCATGCGCTGCAGCGCCAAGTGTAGTAAAACAAGTGCCAAATGACTGTTAATAATAAGGCTATTATGGCCTTGCTGGACTCTGGACGTCTGGTGACTTAGGTTAAATCTGAGATGATTGAAACTGTGATTTTTTTTATGCAAATAAAGTTGCTGTGACCTGTGTACATGGGGCTACCAGAGAGTATCCTATAGCCACTTAACTTTAAAACTGACTTAGGCAAAGTGACCCATCCGATCGGACTTGTCCCCCACTTAGTGTACAAGGCCATCATTGTTAGGGACTCTCCTAAGTTTTGGGAACTGTGGGATTGTCCCGACTCGGTCACTGTAACTGACTCAGTGGCTGAGCCGGAACTCCTGGCCAGCACCGACAATGTGGGTTCAGGGGACTTCTCTCAGGGTTCCCCAGGTTTTCCTTTCTCGGTTATGGCAGGAGAACTGGAAGAGCCTGAGGAAGTCCCCACAGCCAGTGAAGGTGGACAGCCTTCTGCTGACCCTGAGGCTACGATAGAGTTTTCTGACCGGAATGTGCACAAGGAAAACTTTGGTATTGAGCAGAGAAAAGGCCATACCCTTGCAGGGCCTGGGAAAAGGTAGCGGTGATTAATGATGTACCTGTCGAATCAGGGGACAGGTCCCGTCTTCCTTATTTTAGCAGCAATGAGGATTTACTGTATTGTATCTACAAAACGAATGATGAAATTGTTGAACAGTTGGTGGTCCCAAAGCCATACAAATGGGTGGTGTTGGAACTTGCCCATGGGCACTTGCTAGGAGGTTGGGAACCTCCGTGTACCACCCTTGTTCCACCCTCAAACTGATAGCTTGGTGGAACGCTTCAATAAAACATTCAAGAGTATGTTAAAAAAGGTTGTTGACAAGGATGGGAAAAACTGGGACTTCCTGATTCCCTACTTGATGTTTGCCATCAGGGAAATTCCCCAGTCCTCTACCGAGTACTCTCCTTTTGAGTTGCTTTATGGGAGACACCCTCGGGGACTCGTAAACATAGCCAAGGAAACCTGGGAGGGGGAGCAGAAACCACGCAAAAGTGTCATTGAGCATATTTCGCAAATGCAGGACAGGATTGCAGCAATCATGCCTATGGTAAGAGAACACTCACTGCAGACCCAAGCAGCCCAATAGAGGATATATAACAGGCGGGCCCAACTCCGTGTTTTCTCACCTGGTGACTGGGTCATGGTGTTGGTTCCCACTGTTGAAAGCAAGTTCCTGGCTAAGTGGTAGGGTCCCTTCGAAGTAATTGAAAGAGTTGGGGAGGTTAATTACAAAGTGTATTAACCAGGTAAAAGGAAGTCCAAACATATTTACCACATAAACCTGTTAAAGCCCTGGAAGGATAGACTGGCATTAACTGCGAGGTCCCTCCCGGTAACGCCTAAGGGTACTGAGTCCCCTCTGGTCCATGAGGTCCCGATTCCAGACACCCTGTCTTATTCCCAAAAACAGGAAGCTAGAGAGTTCCCGATAAGGAATAGAGAGAAATTTTCAGAGTTACCTGGCATGACTTCAGCAGTTCAGACAGTTCAGTCAAGCTCAAACCGTACCGAATTCTCAAAGCTAGAAGAAAGGACATCAGTGATGAAGTTAAAAGGATGCTGGAGCTAGATGTCATTGGGGAATCCAATAGTGACTGGTCTAGCCCCGCCGTGTTAGTCAACCCAAAACTGGATGGCACTTGGAGGTTCTGTAACAACGTCAGAAAGCTTAATGCAGTGACAAAGTTTGACACATACCCAATGCCCAGGGTAGACAAACTTCTAGACCGACTTGGCAAGGCTCACTATATGACCACTTTGGACTTGACCAAAGGATATTGGCACATACCCCTGACTGGTATCGCCAAAGAGAAGACTGCATTTTGTGACCCCGGAGGGTTTCAATACAAAAAAATGCCTTTTGGGTTGCAAAATGCCCCTGTGACATTTCAGAGGGCCATAGACAGGACCCTAAGACCACATTGACGGTATGCAGCAGCCTATCTAGATGAAATAGTGGTACATAGCACTGACTGGGAGTCTCACTTGCTTGTGTCCAGACAGTCCAGGTATTTGGGCTACACTATTGGCCGTGGTGTCATAAAATCTAAATTTAACAAAGTAGAAGCCATCCAGGAATGGCCTTTGACGCGCTAAGGTACTATTTGTTGGGGCGCCAGTTTGACTTAATAACTGACCATGCTCCCCTAAAATGGATGGCCCAAAAGAAGGAGACTAATAGATGGGTGAACAGGTGGTTTTTGGCTCATCAGGGTTACTCCTTCACTGTAAAACCCAGGCCAGGTGTTGAGATGGGAAATGTAGATGCCCTGTCCCGTGTTCACTCCTGTTGGGCCACAGGTGTTCCAACCCTGAGGTTGAAAGAAGGGGGAGGAAATGTAGCAGAGCATCCCAGGGAGAGCCGGGAAAAGTCCTGTTGGGGGTCTATACATCTCCCAAGCTCCTCTCATATACGTTCAGGGATCTCTGATCCACGATCCAGTTTGGATCTTGGTCCTCTCCCCAAGGCCAATTTACCTCACCTGAGACAGACAGCCAGTGCTCTCTGCCTGGGAAGATCAGACAACTTTGATCTGTGAGAGCAAATGGTTGGTGAAAGTTATCAAGCTGCATGTGTGGAAGCTAACAAGCTGTAGGCTTGCTCAGCCTGGTAGTTAGAACCTGTATATTGTGTACAATTAGTGCTGAGACATGGCTAGGTTTTTGTTTTGCTATTTTTGTTCTTGTTTATTTTCTGAAGACACTGTACAGCACCTGTATATAAGACTTGTATATATCACATATAAACACCGCATTGTTTGTCACTACCTCACTGGATTTGGTATGTGTGCCTGAAAGACTGCTTATCCCAGGGAGCTTTGTACCCTCTACCTGTTCCCTAGCTTACAGTATTAGTGTGCATGGAATGCACATCTGGAAAGGCACCATCACTGCTGAAAGATATATCCAGGTTCTAGAACAGCCTATGCTTCCATTCAGACAATGACTTTTTCAGGGAAGGTTTTGCACGTTTCAGCAGAGCAATGCTAAACCGCATATTGCGTCTATGACAACACTATGGCCTCATAGTAGTAGGGTCTGGTTCAGGTTTGTCATCCGCCAGTAAATTTATCTACAGTTCGTAAAAAATCTGTGATTTTTACAACTATCTGTAAATATCAGGGGCTGATAATGTCATTCTGTGTTGACTTTTTAGGTGTAGATCAACCAAATTACTTGTTCTGAGTATTTTCAGTGTTTCCATATTGTGTTTATACGGTTTAAATTGTCCTGTCATTTTTCAGGTTAGTAAAAAAAAAATGTGCTGTGTCAGTAAATTTTTCATGTTTTTCTGATAAAAAATGCAGTGGGAGGTTGCAACACTGGCCCGGGTGCTTAACTGGCCTGCCTGCAGTCCAGACCTTTCACCAACTGAAAATATTTGGGGCATCTTGAAACAAAAATATGATAAATAAAACACAGGACTGTTAAGCAGTTAGAATCCTATATCAGGCAAAAATGGGACAGCCTTTCTCTCCCAAAACTCCAGCAACTGGTCTCCTCAGTTCCCGTTTACAGAGTTTAAAAAAAAAAAAAAAGAAGAGGGGATGCTACACTGTGGTAAACATGGCCCTGTCACAACTTTTTTGAGATTTGTTGCTGCCATCAATTTCAAACTTTTTTTCTTAAAATGGTACGTTTTTTTCAGTTTAAACATTTGACATGTATTCTATTGTGATGAAAATATGGGTTTATGGAATTTACAAATCATTGCATTCTGTTTCATATAGGTTTTACAGAGCGTTTTACACAGCGTTCCAAACTTTTTGGAATTAAAGTTCTATATCACTGCACCTCCTCCCAGTCACATACCCAACTATACCAATATCCAGCGTTAAAACATTTACTGGATCATCCAGTCACTTTCCGAAAATCTTTTGAGCCACTCCCATGCATGCACTCTGCAACTACATTAATTTCTACAGGATCCTAAGTAAAAAGCTTGCAGGACAGCACTGTGAAGATTACCATAACTGGGCCAGGAATGGGCTTTATGGTTATCCTGTCACTTAGCCCATTTAGGGTCTCATTAAAGTGGTCATCAACAAAAAAATTAAACCAAAAAAAAAAAAAAAATCTATGCCGTGAACAATTAAAATACAGGCAAATCCTTGAGCTTCAATAAAGGATGCCTAGGATGAAATTATGCCATCTGTCTGCCAGAGACAAGAGGAAGCATTTCCTCAGTCTCCTCTTCCCAGTGATCAGCCTGCAACATTGGAAATTTGCAGCAAGCCACACGGACTGGGCAGTCATCAGAAATGTTGGGGCCCCTTACACAGCTTTATGCTTGGCCCCCCCCCCCCCGGGCCTAACCACCATCATTCCCCAGGGCCCGCCCACTGTCTGTCCCACCGACTCTGCCCACTGGCCACCCCACAAAGGCCAATCCCATGTCATGTTCCTTCTCCATCCCATGTCATCCTCCTCCGCCTGCAATCCCATCTCCTCCATCCCACATACTACCCCAGCCCCATCTCCTCCATCCCATGTCCTCCTCCAGTTCCATCTCCTCCATCCCATTCCTCCTCCAGTCCCATCTCCTTCATCCCGAATCCTCCTCCTCCATTCCCATCTCCTCCATCCCCTGTACTCCTACTCCAGTTCCATCTGCTCCATCCCACATCCTCCTTTTCCAGTCCCATCTCCTCCATCCTATGTCCTCTTCCTCCAGTCCCATCTCCTCTATCACACATCCTCCTCCTCCTGCAGTCCCATTTACTGCATCCCACGTACTCCTACATCAGTTCCATCTCCTCCATCCCACATCCTCCTCCTCCTCCAGTCCCATCTCCTCCATCCCATGTCCTCCTCTTCCTGCAGTCCCATCTCCTCCGCCCCATGTACTCCTACTCCAGTCCCATCTCCTCCCTCTCACGTGCTCCTCCTCCTGTAGTCCCATCTACTCCATCCCAGGTACTCTTACTCCAGTTCCATGTTCTCCATCCCATGTCCTCCTCCTCCAGTCCCATCTCCTCCATCACTCCCATCTCATCCATCCAATGTTGTCCTCCTACTCCAGTCCCATCTCCTCCTACCATAGGAGGGGCGCAGTGGGACAGGTGGGGTGCAGAGAAACAGGAGGGGGATGTTTCACAGGAGAAGAGCAGCATGACCGGAGGGGGGCAGTATTAGAGAAGGGGGGCAGCTGGATAAAAGGGGGACAGCAACACAGGTGGGAGGCAGCAGGACAAGTTGAGGAGGTCATGGATTGGGGGCAGCTTCACAGGTGGGGGGCAGGACAGGTTGGGGGATCAGCAGGAAAGGTGGGAGGACAGTATAACAGGTGAAGGTGCAGCAGGACAGGTGGGAGGCAGTATCATACACACCTTGGGAAGCACCAGTCTTTCCAGCTCTCACCTGTCCAGCAATACCAGGAGGGACAGCTGAGCGCCTGTGTCCCATCTCCATCAGGCTCTCCGGGAGCAGCTGAAAGAAAGAGCGGTGAGGGACTCCTCCACTCTGACCTTCTCCTCCATGGGGCCCTCTGCTGGCACGTGAGATCCGCCTACCTCTCCACCTCCTCTGCATCCTGGCGGGGGGTGATGGTGCTAGTGAAAGGCGGCGGTGGAGAGATGGAGGCTCAGGCTTGTACTCTCCATTGTTATCTATTGCGGGCACCGTGCGGGCCAGCGGCTGTCTGTGAGAGTGAGAGGAGGCGGGGAGCGGTCCCGGTGCCGGGCCCCTTGAGACACTTGGGCCCCTTACACGAGTGCTGCCTTTACCCCTTTGATGGTGGCCCTGCACTCGAGGCTGCATAAGTAGCTGATCTATGCCAAGCAATTATGAACAAAACCAAGATCTGCACAGGCACTGAGATTTGCATAAAGCCTGCACAAGATTTACACAATTGCATCATCCCCAAAGCCAGAATCTCAGGACAGACAGTGAATGCTGAGTCTGAATGATGCCTGAGCAAAGAGGGTGTCGTCCTTCTGAAGCGAATATCAGAATACTATGATCTTTATCATATATATTAGTGTGATATTTGGGGGTTATTTAGCTTAGGTGTAGAGCATACCAATGAGCAAAGTCCATGCCAGTTCTGCCGTTTAAGAGCTTGTTGACCCACTTTTATTAAACAAAAACAAATAGTCCATCTAGGATTGCCCACACAGGGGTTTCAACTTCACAGCAATAATGTAATAACAGACAAAAATGCCAAGCCACCTGGCTCTCTGGTTAGCACTGCTGCTCAGGCTTTGGTCCTCTTGACCCTGTAACAGTGTGTCTATTTGATGCACTCTGTGCCTCTGCTGGCACTCTTTTCTAGCTTCCTTGCTGCTACTGCTCACAGGCTTGGGTCCTCTATCCGCTCTGACAGACTCTACTGTGAAAGCACAGTCTCCGTGGCAGCCAATCCATTAGGGGCGCCGCCCCCTAATCCATGTGCTCGGCCCCTAATCTACATGTAGGGCACCGGACGCATGGATTTCAATGGGGGTTTTTTTTTGAAGCACATGATTAGAGCCTAAGGTTCTAATTGACTTATAAAATGGGTGGGCTCTGGGCGCAGTGCACTGCACCCTGAGTCCACCCAGTTGTGTGACCTTAGAGATTTAATATTCACTAATGTCTTCCTGCTTCTCCTCCCAGCCAATCAGGAAGCGGGTCCTGAGATCAGATTGGCCAGGGAGTCTTAGGACTACCAGCCAATCAGGTCCCAGGACTCACTTCCTGTTCGGCCGGGAGGAGAAGCAACGCCTGTTCAGCCGGGAGGAGAAGCAACAGCTCTGGCTCTTCCCTCGGCAAGCTGGAGTGAGGAGCAGCATCGGCCTCCTATGGTAAGGCCACTGATCGCCACCATCCATCTCCCATGGGAGGCACTGATCGCCGATGTCTGTCTCCCGTGGGGGGGAGGCACCAATCGCCGTCGTACATCCCCCACTGGGGGCCACTAATTGCCACTGTCCTTCTCCCATGGGGGGGCAGATTTGTTTGCCGTCCCTTCCAAAACATTGAGCACCAGCCACCACTAGACAAACGACAAACATTAGGACATGGAACCGTACTGTCACAAAATATATATTATATATATATATATATATATATATATATATATATATATATATATATACACACACACATACATATCTCTCAAGGTGTTACGCTTGTGTATTATAAATGTACTGAATGTGAAAAAGAATATTCAGATGCTTGATCATCTTTAATACATCAACCTATATCTATGCTTTTTATTAGATGTACAATACATAGTCATACTACACAGTAGTATAGTATGGACCAAACAAAGAAGAAAAGGAAAGGAAAAGAAAAGATAAATCATCTTACCTTTGTACCTATAAAAGATACCTGCCTCAACCCCCCAAAAACCTTTGTTTTCTAGGTTATAGCCTTTATAGCCTTTCCACAAACCCAAGCTTCTATTACCCAAAACTAGTAATATTAAAGTGGATACTGCTATATGAAGCAGATTTGTGCAGCACCTATGGAAAAAGCTGATGTCTGTGGTTATTTGCCTTACTATTATCTGCCAGAATCTTGGAAGAAAAAGAGATTTTTTTTTTTTTTGTGTCTAAATGAAACGTAGCCCTGGGGACTGTACCAAGAGATCTCAACATCTCAGCACACCGCAGAACTACTGAAAATATCACAAGCAAATAATCATTCTGTATATTAATAACCGCAAGGCGAAATGTCTCTAGCAAAAGGTGCCATATGTCCATAATCATTTGCCAGTGCCAATTTTTATTTGTCCCTGTTGGATTTTGTTGCTGTCTACATCCATGTGCAAAGAATCAACTGACAGTACCATTTGATTTGTTCTTAGACAGAATGGAATGCTATCACTTCTTATTCTGTATGCGTAGTTGGAAACCCAACAGAATCATATAGTCATTCTGTTATATGGATTGGAATGGAAAGAATCACACGCAGAAGACTTGTCTAAAGGATTGCATTGTGAAGGGTGGTAGTTGAGGAACACCTGAGGGATACATTGAGGTGTACAAGTAGGAACCACCAGACCTGAATCCAATATGCCCGATTACGGATTAGCCTCTTCAGCAGAAAACAAATAAAAGGTTCCAAATTATCCCTTTACCAGTTCACAAAAGTCAGCCCCAGACACCATGTTCCGATTTTCACACAAGACTTTTACACTCCTTTAAAACTGTTCTTCCAACAAGTAATCCAGTCAGAGAGCAACGGAGCTAAGCCGATTCTCCCACAAACTAGGAAGGGTAGTGGTGGTGGCAGCAGTGGTGGTGGTTTATAGTGTTATTGAAATTCGTTTTGACTTTAAAACCCAACTCTAGCCAACACTTAAATGACATCCCTCTTCTCATAAATTCATCCGTATCCATGATTTACTGAACAACTGGTAATCTATTTTTCATAAAAATCATTGCTTACTTTCTTTTTCTCCCCATCTGTAAAGTGTGTGCTTCTGGAACATGCGGTCATGAGCCCTGCTCTATGCACACTACAAATCTCATAGTTCATGGTACCTTCCTATCTCACTATCTCACTGCACATGTGCCAACATGAGAGATGTTATGAGATATATGTGCATTGATTAGGCAGAGTAAATGTGCCTGCATTTACTGCATCAACACCGTTTTTAGTTCCTCTTGGGAATGAGAAAGAAAGGGCAGCTTCGTTTTCACACACAGTAGGACCATAAAGAACAAAAGTAGCCAAGAAGTTGGATCACAGCAGCAAGACAAAAGCAGTTTGAAGATTTGGAGAAGGCTGAGCGGAAGTTACATTTTTCTACATTAGAGCAAATACTTGAATAGATTTATTTGTGATTTTAGTGTCACTTTAAGGATACCTGTACTTTTATGACAGTTATCCTTTAAATGACCCTTCTTCAACAACCTCCCAAAGTCTTATACTCCTATGCCGTTTTCTTCCTTCCTATATTCTACTTAGTAAAACATGTTTTTTCGACAAGAGGAACAAATGACCATAGCCAACAATCACTTTTCATCTTTTAATTTTTTTTTAAGGGATAACCGTACTTTACCATTGGAAGCTGCACACCCGCCGTTGCTGAAGTCTCCTGGGCAGGCTCTCTTTATTAGTTTAGTCTATTACTTGCCCCAACAGCGGATGACCAATCTATTGGCATGAATGCATATTCTATCAGGCTACCAGAGTAATCTTTTTTAAAGCACTGAAAAGATGAAATCTAACTTTGGCTGTAGGTATACTGTATATAGATATCCTCTGGAACTCCCCATCTCAATCAGTCCGACTATCTCCTACTCCATCTTCTTTTAGGTGATCCCCAAAAACCCATCCTTAGAGAAGTCCATCCCACCGCCACCTAACAAATAAATTTTTTATTTTTTCCATAAGCTCTTCCTTAGGGTAATGCTAGAGAAAGTTGTGTATTATTTGTATTTTGGTAGTCTGTTTTTTTTTTTTAAATCTGTGTTATTTATTCTTTGTTGTATTTTATCTGTATGGATGGTTTATTGGAGTGTAGTTTTAATTTGTTTTATTTGGTTCTAATGGCTGTTATCAGGAATTTTGTTATGTCTTGTGCTGTTAGTTGTGATCTTGTGTTGAATTTGTTGAGTGTGGCATGTGTTACAATCATTTCCCTTTGGGATTAATAATGTATTCTGACACAGTTATTGTGTGTAATTTGACCCTCCCTTTTAGATTGTAAGCTCTAAGGAGCAGGGCCTCCTGATCACTACTGAATTAAATTGTATTGCAACTCTACTGTCTGTTCTCACTTTGTAAAGAGCTCTATATAAAGCCTGTATAATAATAATAATAATAATAATATTATATTTGATGGAAACAAAAGCCAACTGACCCCAAGTTTTGAGATGTAACAAAGATTACAGCAGAAGCAGAGGAGCCATCCTCCTCTGGGGTTTCTTCTGGCAAAGCGGTAAGAAAAAATGTCCCGTCTTTGGTGGGAGGAATTGTGCTCCATCATTGGTGTCATTGGGAGGATTCATGCCCCATCATTAGTGTCATTGGGCCAAATTGTTGGTGTCATTGGAAGGAATTGCAACCCATGATTAGGTCCAATTGTTGGTGTCATTGGGGGGAATTGTATCCCATCATTGGAATCAATGGGCCCAACTGTTGGTGTCATCGGGAGAAATGGCATCCCATCATTGGTGCCAGTGGGAGGAATTGTGCTCCATCATTGGTGTCATTGGGCCTATTTGTTGGTGTCATTGGGTCATTAGGTCATTGGAAGGAATTGTGCCCCTTCACTGGGGTCAGTGGGCCCGATTGTTGGTGTCATTGGGAGGGATTGTCCCATCACTCTTGCCAGTAGGAGGAATTGTACCACATCCTTGATGTCAGTGGGGGGAAATTATGCCCCATTGTTGGTATCAGTGGATAAATCCGTGCCCCAAGGGCCAGATAGAAGCAAGCAAAGGGCCACATTTTGGAGACCACTGCTCTAAGCTGTCTATTTAGCTTATAAACAATGGAAAGAGACACTTAGAACCCCATACTACCCTATAGAAACAAATACATGAGACATTTCTTGTTTACTTAAATATTTTGATTTTACTTGCATTGTAATTTCTTCTCACATTTAATGATACACTGAACAAGTGATACTTACTAATTTCATTTAATTTACTTGCTTGAGGTGGTGTTAGAGATGTGTACAAGGTTAAGCCCTCTTTCACAGGGGTTGATCGTTCGGGTCCGCCTGTCAGTTTTTCAGGCGGACCCGAATGGACGCTCCATTGCTTTCTATGGATCGACAGATGTCAGCGGTGACATATCCGCTGACACCCGATCCGTTTCGATCCGCCAAAAACAGACGGATGGAAACCCTATTTTCCATCCGCCTGGTGGATCGGATCGGATGAACACGGACAGACGGTCTGTGTTCATCCGATTCTCCATAGAGGAGAATGGAGCTGTGACAGGACAGACTCTGCACGAAGTGCAGAGTCTGTCCTGTCATCCGCCGGCTCAGCGGGGATAAACAGACGGATCCCCGCTGAGCAGCGGAGCCCGTCAAAATGGGCTCCGCTGGTGTGAAAGGACCCTAACACTGATTAACATATTCGGTGATACCTCGGTTCACAAACTTCAAAAAGTTCAAAAATTTGTTTTGGTTCACGAACACGAGTCACGGCCATGTTCCCTGCTCTGACACATTCATATTGAGAAGAACAGTGCAAGATGAGAGTCTTAGGAGAACCTGTCCACTCAGATAGGGGTTTCTGCTCCCTGACTACCATGAGGGTGGGCTCACGAAAAAACAGTTCATATGAATTCTACAACTTTATCTTTTCCTGGATGCACAGAGCTGTTTTCTGGCCTCTAGATTAGTCATTTAAATTGGGGTTTGGGATTGTTTCAAACAAGGATTAAAGAAGAACTATAGTGTTTTTTTTTTCTTTTTAGATGTACACATGAAAGAGGTCAGCTTAATGTAAAAGACCGTATGTAATACATGTGTACAAGGATTATAAGAAACTTTGTTGCAGATTCCTACCTTCTGTTATTCTGACAAAATCCCTCTGTTTCTCTGTGCCTCTGTACTGAGTGGGTCTAAGGGGAGTGGTTTCATAATTATTTGCCAGCTGTGCACCTGCTGGGCACTAATGATATAAGCAGCCTGGCCTGCATCCCTTTAGATGTGTTCCCATTAAAAGTATCTCTCCAAAAAATTAATTTTTCTGCAGGGGATGCCTGAAATCTGATTTGCATCTTACTGGGAAATTTGGTGAGCCAATCATACAAGCAGGAAATTATGATTCTGGGGAATGGTCCGTACACATTCTGTGTACAGAACAACTCTAGGTAGCCATATTGCAATGCATTCTCAAGAACTTACAGTGGCTGCAGATTGAAAAGGAAATGTAATTTTTAATAACATTCAATTACAATATGATTAGTGTCACAATTGTACATGCTATATTATTTTTTCTTTATTTGCTATTTTTTCCCCCACGAAAGTGGAGTTATCCTTTAACCACTTGCCCACTGGGCACTTAACCCCCTTAATAACCAGGCCAAATTTCAGCTTTCAGTGCTCTCACATTTTGAATGCCAATTACTCAGTCATGCAACACTGTACCCATATGAAAAATGTGGCCTCTTTTTCACACAAACAGCTTTCTTTTGGTGGTATTTAATCACCATTGGGGTTTTTATTTTATGCGCTATAAATAAAAAAAGACCAAACATTTTGTAAAAAAATGCATTTTTGTTTCTGTATATTATTTATTAGTAATTTTTCATTATAAATTTTAGCCAAAATCTATACTGCTACATATCTTTGGTAAAAATAACCAAAATTAGTCTATTATTTGGTCTGTGTGAAGGTTATAGAGTCTACAAGCTATGGTGCCAATCATTGAAAATTGATCACACCTGATGTACTGAAGGCCTATCTCATTTCTTGAGACCCTAACAAGGCAGGAATTTACAAATACCCCCAAATGACCCCCTTTTGGAAAGTAGACAAGATTTTTTTTTTTCACAAACTTGTCATATTAACGGGTTATTTCTCTCACATGGCATATGCATACCACAATTTACACCCCAAAAGACATTCTACTATTCCTCCTGAGTATGGCGATACCACGTGTGAGACTTTTACACAGCCTGGCCACATAGAGAGGCCCAACATGCAGTAAGCCCCATGAGGCGCTCTAGGGAAATAAATTACACAATGACCTGGCACTGTAGAGCAGTGATGGGGCACAGATGTGGCACTAATATGGCACGAATGGAGAAGTGCTAGGCACTGATATGGCACAGATTGGGGCACTGATATGGCACAGATTGGGGCACTGATAAGGCATGGATTGGGGCACTGCTGGACACTGATATGGCACCGCTGGGCATGTATATGGCACTGCTGGGCACGGATTGAGGTACCGCTGGAAACTGATAAGCATGGATTGGGGCACTTCTGGGCACAGATTGGGGCACTGATAGGCACAGATTGGGGCACTTCTGGGCACAGACTGGGGAACTGATCTGCACGGATTGGTGCTTGCATACCTTCAGCAGCCTCACGCTGCAGCATGAATCCGGTTTGTTTACATTATTTGCATTGATCTCTCCGTCATTGGACGAAGCGATCACGTGGTAAAGAGCCGCTGTCATTGGCCCTTCACCACGATACATGACCCGCTGGGTCCCATGAACCCTGGCGGGCATGGACAGTCCCGTGTGTGCGCCCCAGGGGGGGGCACGATTCTTGAAGGGCGTCACTGTACATCCTCCATGAATTAAGCGACCACGCTGTAGTCGTCATTCAGCTATGGCCCGGTCAAGTGGTTAAAATCCTTTTTTTGTACATACATTTCATAATTTTACTGTATATATATATATATAAAAAAAAAAAAGTTCAGAATGGATTAACCTGATTTACATTGAATCCTATGGAAAAATTTGCCTTGGTTTGCAACCAATTCGGTTCGTGACCAGAGTCACTTCACAAATTAAGTTTACGAACCGAACCAAGGTACTACAGTATATTACTTTGAATCTAATGCTAAAAGGAAATCCTACTGTCACATGGAATCATGTGAGTGAGCCTATGGGCTCGATCACATCAGTAAGCCACATTGATCGCATGGCTTCTGGTATGCGCAGAAAGACACAGTGCTGGTACGCCAATGCCAGTGCATTGCACCATTTACATTTTTTCATAGAATCTCACAAGCAATATTTCAATAAAATTCTATTTCCTGCTACAGCGTTGCGATGCAATGAGTCATGTCACAAATTGCTGAGCTGAAAAGTACTGCAATAACTTTTTTTTCAGCACACACCACAGTAGTGCTGTGATGTAAACTGGCAGCATAAGAAACAAGGCATTTGGGCATGAGATAGGACCAAAAGGAACATGGTTCTGATGAATTCGTTTAGGTGAGTAAAAGCACCCCTCACCCTTGGAATTAAAAAAATAAATAAATTTAGATTTTTACCAATCATTAATAATCCCTTTTTCCACCAGGGTTGGAACAACCTCGTTCCTTCTCCTGGTGGGCCTCCCATGGCTTTACCGGGTGCACCAATTTTTAACTGCGCACTCGTTTTCCGTTGTGGGAGGCCCTTCAGGAAAAGCATGAGATCCCCAGGCAGGAGTCATTATTTGCAATTGTGCAATTGGATTTTGTCTGTTCATCGTACTTCCACCTTTCCTTTTCGCAAGAAGTATTTTGAGCATACTTGTCTACATTCCCCGGGGTCCCCTGGTCTTATCCTGTCGCTTTACGCCTCTCTTAATGGTAGGTCATCTTTATTGACCCTTTCCTATGAGACACAATGGGAGCGAGATCTTGGGGGAGAGGACTGGAGTAAAGGCCTGTACACACGATGCGAAAATTGGACTGGAATGGTCGTTCAACAGCTTGTTGTCCGAAATTCTTACCGTTAGTATGCTCCTTTTGACAGCCGATTTACAATTTTCGGCAGCTGGATGTGCAGACCAGTAAATTTTTGTCGTACGACAATGCCATGTCCAATTTTCGTTCCGAGACTGGGTCATGCGACTGCGACTACGCATGCTCAGAATGCAAAAAAAAAAAGATGCAAACAATATGCAAAACACGATGTCACTTCTGACGTTGAGTTTGGTCGAACAAAAATTTTCGGATACTCCGTATGCGTTACAAAATCATGGACACACACTTTTGACAAAAATCAGAAGCGCGGTCATACGACAATCGAACCGTGAGTACAAGGCTTAAGGCTTGCACAACAGCAGCGAAATGTTCATTCAACACTACCACCCTCTAGACCGCTTATAAAGTGCTCCTGTGATTGTACTGGTTCCCGGCTATGTTTGCTCACTCTTATCCTGACAGATGTGACAGATGTTTTTCAGAATTGTGGTCAGCGTGGGGGATGTCCTACATATATGGTGGTCTTGCCCATGTATGATTCTTGGTCCAGGGTCTTTGGATTACTTCAGATGTCATTTCATATGATGGTCCAAAAGGATGCCCAGCTGGCTCTCTTACTTTGCCTCTTCGCACCCCAGCTGAAATACGCCCCTTAGCTTTTTATTTCTGCCAAGCGAAGACTCCATCTGCTGCTTTCCTGGAGGAGAAAACCAGAATGACTGCTCTAATGGTTAATGAGCAGATGTCCAGTATATTGAGGGATTTGCATGCAGAATTTTTATCCATGGATAAGTTACTCCTTCCCGTCCCTGCCCCCGACTAGCTATGGTCAGCTTTAAACCTTGTTTGTACAGGTCCTGCGTCCATGGTACTTGCTCTCTCTTGGGGCCCTTCTCCTCTTCTTTCATCTTTAGCCCTCTCTTTTCTATCTGTTTCCCTCTTCTCTTCATTCCTGATATGAAGGCTATCAATGTAGAGTGCTGAGTAATATAGTCTGTGATATCTGCCTAATTTTTAACCTGGTCCTCTATGGTCCTGGTAACAGTTTACCGTTATGTTACTCATTACAAGTTCACACACTCTTTCTTTACATGTCTGTTTGATGTCGCCCCTGCGTCGGCAAACCATGGCTTGTTATGGTTCTTGAAACTTCAATAAAAATTTTGAGACACAAAAAATAATTTAGAAAAAATAGTAAAGAGTAAATAGTTTCTACCCAACCCTTAGGCTCGGTTCACACTGCCGTGACTTGGGATCCGACTTGTGAGACCCCAAGTCGCGTGACATGGGAAATCCCATTTTAGTCAATGAGAGCCATCTTAATTAGCACTACTGAAGTCGCTCCGACTTTAGAAAAGATTCCTGTACTACTTCAAAGTGACTTTTATTCGACTTATGCCCATAGACTTTAATGGAAGTCGCCTCCAAATCGGATCTTCATCTTAATTGATGTGATTTGTATTGACATTACAAGAAGATTAACCAGGCAAGTTGATTCAAAGTCGCTTCAAGTTTCATTCAAGTCACGGCAGTGTGAATCAAGCCTTGCTGCTGTAACTTTTGTATTATTTTTTACTGCATGGAGAATTATGTGGATAACAAATGAAGGCACCTTAAGAAAAAACAAGTAATGGACATATTGATTACAGCATCAACATATAGATAATGTCTTCATGATAGCAATCCTTTATAGTATATTTAAACCATATCACCATGCATGTCATATCCTCTTTAAAGCGTATCTATGGTCAAAATGTACAATTATAGATACATTTCAATTATTTTTAGCCTATTCTTATTCATCAGAATGATCTTTAAGTTTGTAAACTTACTTTATGAAGATCCCAACAATTATTTCCTTGAATTCTGTGACATGTATTCAATATGCCATGTGAGTAGGCGCTGTGTCACACATTTCACAGAGCCTGTCTTCTGAACTGCTGTGCAGAGGAATTTCAGGAGTCTGGGTCAGTACAGGCATTACTGCTTACAGGCAGCAAGGTACCATGGGAGATATAGTTAATTTTTAATGGCATTCCTACACATCTGCTAAAGAGCAGGACTTTTGCCTGCAGGTTGGGAACACGCACGATTATGCACGCATTCCTCACCTGCACTAGCGACCTAGACTTCAATGGTAATGTGATGTCAAAAGTCATTTTTAGGCACTTATTGTTAGGGTGAAAACCCTCTGTCTCTCACTTGCTCTCCTGACTTGTTACTCCGTCACATGTACTTCCAGGCAAAGTGTATATGTTGATTCTTAGTGCAGTGTTACACTGCTGTCACCATCAGGAAACCTGTCCTGGGCAATGACATACAGCCACCACTGAAGTGCACATAGACGGGGAGAGGCTACGAAGAAGCTGGAGAAGATCAGTGTCACTCAAACAAAAAAGGACAGCAAAATAGTAATGAACATTATATTAAATACAAAAAAGAAATTGTTTATGATACAGAATAGAGCTTTAGCAAGCTAAATGTCATTTAGTTAATGTTTAGAGCTACACTAAAGTAGAACTGCAGCCAAATTTTTGTTTAGATGTGTATAAAATCTCTTCTGTGTCTCTTCTTGGCAGATTTCTCCTTACTTCCTGTCTTTATGAGGATACATTTCCCTGGCAAGTAGACGCAGCAGTAAAAAAAATGACAGACATCAATCCTTCTCTACATTACCTCAAAAACAAAAGTTTATTTTGAAGCTGACCCATAACAAAAGATAATTTACATCTGTATGTGTAGAATTTAGGCTCAGTTCACACCATGGCATTCCGAATTGTGGGCAGAATCGAGGGCCACCCTTGCGACACCCCGTTACTTTTAATGGTACCCAAATTATGGCATGATTTTGCTGCGATTGTCGTCCAACGGATTTCGGTAAAATGGCACAAACAGAATCGTGGGACTTCTTTTGGGTGACAGGTGTCCCGCGATTCTGTGAATGGAGCCTTAGGCCTCATGCACACAGATGTAAACATTTACTGATGTTTATATGAAGGATCTTGCTGGAAAAATCCAAAAAACACAAGATATGTTCCATAATGACTTCACATGGATGCATACAAGCATATAAACATGCTCACACATATACAGGTGTAGAACTCATTCTTCTCCTCTTTTAGATGCCAGTGTTGGGACTTATGCATGTACACTCATTATGTATTAGTATTATATTATATAGAATACTGCACTAAAATGTAACATTTTCAAGTTTTTAGCAGTTCTGATTACATCACAGCATTATGGATCTTAGTGCAGTAGTGTGCATTTTCGCACCGAAAACAGCGTACCCGTTCAGATCCATAAAAAGAAAAAAGAAAACCTACATGGTTACAAACTTGTTTTCTTTCCCCATGTACAAGAGGCCATAAAGGAGGCATGAAAAAATATATTCAAAGCGGAGAGGTTTTTTTTTTTACCTTACTGCATTAAGGTAAAACAGTCTGGGTTCAGCCCTCCTCCAGCCCCCGTAAATACTTACCTGAGCCCGATCTTGATCCAGTGATATGCATGAGAGCAGAGGCTCTCTCCTCTCTTTCTCTCTCCTTACTGGACCTGGAGGCAGCAGCAGGAATCTGTTAGGAGAGAGCGGGGGTGGAGACAAACCGCACTGTGTGTGTCAATGGACACACACAGCCTTGCTCAGAATCAAGCACGCAAGAGTGCCCGCAATGGCAAGCAGCTGGGGGGCACTCAGAAGGTAGGGGGAGCCAGGAGTGCCAGTGGAGGACCCTCTAAAGGGAGGATTGGGTCTGCTCTGTGCAAAACTATTGCTCAGAGCAGGTAAGTATGACATGTTTGATTTTGGAAAAAATATATATTTTACCTTTAAAATCACTGTAAGGCTGAACTCTAGGAGATATAAATGGCATAAGAATTAAAATATCATTTTTTTTTTTTTTATGCAAGCTGAAGTGTGAGAGAAGCCAATCAGTTTTGTTATTTTATCTTCCTAAAAAAATATTCATTTTTATTGTTATTGTTATTTCTGCTTTAAGGGTGTCAATGGGTTTTTGTTTGCTTTAGAACTGCTGCTTTCCCCATTAAAGTAGAAGTAAAGCCTTTTTTTTTTACTTGTACCTACAGGTAAGCCTATAAGAAGGCTTACCTGTAGGTACAGTGAATATCGCCTAAACTTGCACTATTTAGGAGATATTCACACTGCATGCAGCCGGTGATGTCATCGGCACATGCACTCTTAAGGGAAAGTATACCAGTGCTTCAGAGCACCGTAATTCCCCAACACATGCATGGGAATGAAGCCATCAGAAGGCCGCAAGACGCGAACCTAGAAGGAAGACCAGGTGAAAATGGTATCCCTGTCAGAGGTGAAAGCGTGCCACTGGAGGGCTCCTTTCTAAGGTAAGTATTTAATAATGTTCTAGTATGCGATGCATAATAACGCATTATGCCATTGTCTTGCAGGGTTTAAAAAAATAAAGTGTGGTTTACAATCGCTTTAAAGTCTACAGGAATACAAAAGCAGCTAAGCAGGTCAATTGTCGGTCAACTGCACCTGCTATAAATTCAAAACAGTCTCGGAAGTGTCTACAACTGAAGTCAAAAGCAAGCATTTGGCAATTGCAACCTGCCCATACAGACCCTTACATTGAAACTCTGGTAGGGATGGTGTTGGTGTTTCCAGCCACCCAGGATTTGCAAAAACTATGTAGGGCGTTCGCCTGCCCACCGAAACAAACCCCCAGCGGCAACTGGAAGTCTTTCACGTAGTGATGGTCCCAATGACCCGCTGAAACAAAACATGCTGACATGACCATTCCCAACATCATCACCATATTTAGTCAGTGACATCACCCGGATCCCCGTTGAAAAGTATGTAGGGAGATAATATGTAAGTATGTTTAGTTTAGGTGGGTCATCAGAATTGTTCATCATGGTTGATGAGGACCTATATCACTAGGTGATGCCATTGATGATGGATTTACAACATGGGACTTTTTTTTTGTTTGTTTAATAAAGGACTCTTTTCAAAATGTAATGTGTTTATTTCCTTTGTAAGTGTAATCTGTGAATGGGTAACCAGGGATACTAAGTACCCCTTACCCATTCATGTGAGGCTGAAGGATATCTGGGGACCCCTTATTTTAAAATGTGATGCATTGTGGAAAATGAATACTATAAGTTCTATGAATAGTTGAGAGGGCAAAAAGAAAGGGGTGGGCAAGTGGCACAACTTTTCTCTGTAGCAGCGGCTGCTGTTTACTTTCACACTGCTGGAAGCCAGGTGCTTAGGACAGTATCTGACAGCTATGACTGAGGCACAACATGGAAGATTTTTCACACAAGCAGCTGCTTGCAGGTAATAGGATACACACCCCAAAATACTAATCTTCAGCTAATTAAAAGAGCTGCTCCCTGTAAAACAGTATTTTTACTTTATTTTTTGCATTCATAAATGTCTTCTTGGCAATACCCAGCTCAACATGTCTTTTATTTGGCAATCCCTTGTCTTTTTGTCCTTGAAAGTAGAGACAAATTGCTTTTCAAGATTCTTCCCCCATTGACTTCAACGGGGTTTGCATTAAAGAACAACTCCAAAAATGTAAAAATGTGCTGGCCTATAAGGAGTGAAATCCAACAAGGCCTATGCCAGCTTGAGTAGTTATCTTTTATATTTATGATTTACATTTTTAGGGAGTGCCGGAAGTACTGCTATCATTATACTTTGGGTACTCCAACACTTGGACCTTTGGGTATCTCAAACAACAGCTTCAGAGTTGTTTGACGCCACTCTGCCTACCCCTCCACCAATTCACAAAGTACAAAGCCTTCTGTGAATGGACAGGAGAGAGAAGGGGCAGGCAGTCACACAGCAGCCACATCTCTCCTGTCAAAGCAGCAGGAGTATAGTGATAACTGTACTCCCAGCGGTCAGTAACAATTTATTGAGACTTAATCCATTATAAGCCAGCACATTTTTAAAAGTTGCAATTCCTGGAGTTTTTCTTTAGAGTTTGCAATTAGCAGATTTTGGATGTGTTCTCTAAACCTACCTCACACAGAGGGGGTACCAAAGAACCAAGCAGACCTTCATTATGGTAGCTTTGCCAAAATGAATGAAAGCAAATATAAGGCATTTAAAAAATAAAATAAGATCTGAAAATGTACTATACATAAAAAATTATATTTATAAGAATGTAGAATCAACCAAGGATTTTTTTTTAATTTTATTAATGTGCCAAGGAGAAATAACAATTTAAATAAGTGTTTATGTAGGCTGAAGGGGAAATCCGGACACATAATTATAGAAAAATGCAGTTAGGACTTATCCATCTAGCTATCGCTTGTATCTAAAACATGTTTGTATCTAAAGGACTTGACTACTGCCTTTTCCTAATACAAAACAGTCGGCTGAATTCAGAGTTCATAAATCACTAGTGAGCTTTACTGAAGAAGCAGAGCTCAGGGTAATCAGTTTAATGTAAACATCGATTTTGCTGTCCTCGGCTTTTCCATGAACTTTAACATAAAAAAATATACAATATGGCCTTG
Organism: Glandirana rugosa; assembly: GCA_018402905.1. Taxonomy (NCBI): domain Eukaryota; kingdom Metazoa; phylum Chordata; class Amphibia; order Anura; family Ranidae; genus Glandirana; species Glandirana rugosa. The sequence continues at coordinate 617,872 of BLSH010400845.1, forward strand.
TGTGCTTTTACGGTGTGGGGTAGCAGTCCACCTAAAAACACCCAAGCGATACTAAAAGGGATTTGGTTCTTATTCAAAGGAATAAATCTTTCTTATAAGCCATTAGTGCTCAATGGAGCACGTCATTAACTTCGTTTTTTCCTCTTTCCGCTTTTCATCTGCAACTGGTTAGGAAACAATCAGCAAGATTTTATCTTAACCTCAAACAGAACTGGTGCATCAAGCCGCATTTCTGAACCTGTAGTGACTCATGTGTTGTCACATGCTCTGAGATTAGACAACCGCAGTATAGGTTGAAAATATATGTGATGATATAATACATAAGATATAAAGATGATGTAAATATTCTGTATAGAAGAGTTTACCATACAAAATAATAAACTTGGGAGGAATGTAAGCTTTCCTCCTATTTACAGCTTACCTGGGCACGAAAGACACACCTGTTCATTTGAGATACTATCAGTCTCCTGGCAGAGAATTATGAGAAACACTATCATTTTCTTGGCACAGGAACTACAGGAAATACTATCATATTCCTGGCATGGGAATTATGGGAAATACTATCATTCTCCTGGCACAGGAAATATGGGAAATACTATGAGGAATTCTGAAGAATTGCATGTAATAAATTGCAGCCTGCAGTACAAAACATGCCTTTCCAGTTGCCAGCACAGCAGAATGGACAATGGAAACCTTTCACAGTTCTTCCAATCAAACCAGCATGCAAAATGACATCATGACTGCTGAGCTATGATGTTAGTATGCTTCATTTGAAACACTGATGTCCAACATACAGTATATCTAAAGTCAAAACCTTTTTTGTATAGTTTTATCAAAAAATGTATTTATTTTTTCCTATCTGTGTTCGGGGGGAGGGGGTTCTAGAGAAACAACAGAAAGTAAGTGGAAATTACACTAATAGAACAGTTGTCATTGGAACAGGTGTCTCGACTTGAAGGCTCTCCTTAAAACGTTAAAACTTTTTTTTTTAAATAGAGTAAGGGAGAATTATAAACCCCTCTGTATTTTTGGCTACCTGTGTCCCATCGTAGAGCTTTCCCTTCACTTCCTGTTCCACAGCTACAGCAGAAAGTGAGAGCTAATCCCTCCAAAGTGAGGGAAGATGCCTGGTAATCACCAGAACTGGTGCCATAATTCCTGTTTTAGTCACCACTCAAAATTTGGTATTTAACCACCTCCCACCCAGCCACTGTATATATACGGCCGGGTGGGAGCTTCCCCGTTCTGACAGGACGTGTATTTACGTCCTGCAGAACGGGTGCTCGCAGCGCGGCCACGTGGCATGCTGCGGCTGGATCCTGTGATCATTATGATCACAGGATCCAGCCGAGCAGAGATCGGGATATGGGCGCAGTGATTGGCCCTCCTGATCATGTGACGGCTGTGTCCAATCACAGCCGTCACATTGTAAACAGAGAGGAACGTCTCTGTGACAGTTCTCCCCCCTCAGTGAGAGCTCAGTGTGGGGGCGGGGGGGAGCTGCAGCTATGTGACAGCTCTCTGTATGATGATGATTTCATACAGAGAGCTCTCACAGATCGCCCCCCGCACAGTGCACCAAGCACCACTGATACCCCTGTCCCCATACACATCAGTGTCCCCATAAAACAGTCCCCAAAACATCTGTATGTCCCCCATCACATCTGTCACCATACACAAAACATCTGTCACAGTCCCCAAAACATCTTTCTGTCCCCGTCACATCTGTCACCATACACAAAACATCTGTCTGTCACCGTCACATCTGTCACAGTCCCCAAAAATCTGTCTGTCCGCCAACACCAAATAAACCCCAATTTGGGTTATTTTTACCAAAAAAATTTAGCAGTATCATTTTTGGTCAAAATTTATGAAGAGAAATTACTTATTTGCAAAATTTTATAACAGAAACTAAGAAAAATGCATTGTTTTTGAAAATTTTCAGTCATTTTTAATTTGTAGCGCAAAAAAATAAAAAACCCAGAGGTGATTAAATACCACCAAAAGAAAGCTCTATTTGTGTGGAAAAAAAATGATAAAAATGTAATTTGGGTACAGTGTCGCATGACGTTGAAAGCTGAAAATTGGTACGGGAAGGAAGGGGGTTTAAGTGCCCAGTATTGAAGTGGTTAAAACTACAGTATATCACAAAAGTGAGTACACCCCTCATATTTTTGTAAATAGATTTTATATCTTTTCATGTGACAACACTGAAGAAATGACACTTTTCTACAATGTAAAGTAGTGTGTGTATAGCTTGTATAACAGTGTAAATTTGCTGTCCCCTCAAAATAACTCAACACTCAGCCATTAATGTCTAAACCGCTGGCAACAAAAGTGAGTACACCCCTAAGTGAAAATGTCCAAAGTGTCAATATTTTGTGTGGCCACCAGTATTTTCCAGCACTGCCTTAACCCTCTTGGGCATGGAGTTCATCAGAGCTTCACAGGTTGTCACTGGAGTCCTCTTCCATTCCTCCATGATGACATCACGGAGCTGGTGGATGTTAGAGAGCTTGCGCTCCTCCGCCTTCTGTTTGAGGACGCCCCACAGATGCTCAATAGGGTTTAGGTCTGGAGACATGCTTGGCCAGTCCATCACCTTTACCCTCAGCTTCTGTAGCAAGGGAGTGGTAGTCTTGGAGGCGTGTTTGGGGTCGTTATGTTGGGATACTGCCTTGCGGCTCAGTCTCCGAATGAAGGGGGATCATGCTCTGCTTCAGTAAGTCACAGTATATGTATATAATTTGAGCTAGGAGTAAGCACCAGCCCAAGGTGTGAAATGCATTAGCTGGGATTGTTAGCTCACCTGTTATGCTGTACATCTTTTAATTGCTTGGAATAAAGGAGATCATTTTTTGGAATGCAGCCATCCAGCCTCTTTTGTTGTTTCCTGGTCAAACAAGGCTAGCACCCTTGACTCTGCAGAGACAGCTGTCTCCAATGGATTCTTCATTGTCCTAGAGCGGTGGTTCTTCTCATATCACAGTACATGTTGGCATTCATGGTTCCCTCAGTAGGAATGGGCCAGACCCCCCCCCCCCAGAACATGCGAACAGGCAAAAAATATGTGCATACATTCGAGCACGGTTAAAGTCTATGGGACCCGAACATGAAAAATCAAAAGTGCTCATTTTAACCACTTCCATACAGGACACTTACACCCCCTTCCTTACCAGACCAATTTTCAGCTTTCAGCACTCTCACACTTTAAATGACAATTACTCAGTCATGCAACACTGTACCCAAACAAAATTTTTATCATTTTTTTCTCACAAATAGAGCTTTCTTTTGGTGGTATATAATCAATGCTGGGTTTTTTATTTTTTTCAATATAAGCGAAAAAGTAGCGAAAATTTTGAAAAAAAACACTTTTTTTAGTTTGTATTGAAAAATTTTGCAAAAAAGTAATTTTTCTTCATAAATTTGGGCGATAATTTATACTGCTACATATCTTTGGTAAAAATAACCCAAATTAGTGGATATTATTTGGTCTCTGTGAAAGTTATAGAGTCTACAAGCTATGGTGCCAATCATTGAAAATTGATCACACCCGATGTACTGACCACCTATCTCATTTCTTGAGACCCTAACAAGCCAGGAAAGTACAAATACCCCCCAAATGACCCCTTTTTGGAAAGTAGATATTCAAAGGTTTTTAGTAAGGGGCATGGTGAGTTTTTTGAAGTTGTAATTTTTTCCCACAATTCTTTGCAAAATGAAGAATTTTTTTTTT
>BLSH010400845.1:624652-670410 GCA_018402905.1 Glandirana rugosa
ATGCAGCCGTTCCACGTGAGGGGTAGGAATCACCTGCAGTATACTGCAGGTGAACAAAAGCGGCGAAACGCCCGGGAGTCCCCGGGCGTAGCGCCGCTAGCCCCTGGCCGGCACAGGGAGCCCTGAGGCGGAAGGCACTAGCCCCATTTCTCGGTTATTTTAACCGAGAAATGGCGCACTGGCCGACACAGGATAGTGTCGGCCAGTGATTGTTGTTACCGCTGACTCGCCACAGCCGGTCACATGGTAAAGAGCCAATACTATTGGCTCTTTACCGTGATCGGGGTTGGGCTTTGTCCGAGGGACAAGCCCGCCCCCCGATCGCCGCGCTGCGCGCCCCCTGGACACGCCGCTCAGTCGCCATTGTTGTTAGTGACCGGCTGTGATAGGACACAGCCGGTCACGCGGTAAAGAGCCAATTTTATTGGCTCTTTACCCCGATCACGGAAGGCGGAGTCCCGAGGGACACGGCCGGTCCCCGATCGCCGCGATGCGGGCCCCTGAGGGCCCGCAAAGCGGCGAAAACAAGTGGACGTCATATGACGTCCACTAAGGATGGGGAGTGCACCTTGCCGACGTATAATTACTATACGTCGGTAAGGAAGTGGTTAATATAGAAACATAGAAAAGGGGTGGCAGAAAAAGACTGAGTAGTCCATCGAGTCTGCCTTTTATTGTTTTTGTTTTTTGTTTTTTTTGACGGCTTATCGGAATATGGAAGCCCCCTTTAATAAGGGAGCCCACAGATCCTGCCCCCCCTATGTGAATTAGTATCGGGTACATCGTACCCCTACTAATTCACCAAAAAGTGTCAATACAGAAAAAAAAACACAGGAGACAATTAGGGACAAGCCCTTTATTAGAAAAAAAAAAAGTGTCCCCTGTTGTAATCCACTTCAATCACGGCGTGCGACGGACCCGAAAAAAAAAGCCGCAACAGCTTCTCCTCCAAGGGAGGGCTCCCGCCGACTGACTGCTTTTTGCTTTGACAGTTTATTTATACGGAAGGGGCCATCCGGTGATGTAAGCACACGACCCGCCCCTTCTGACATCACATGACATCAGAAGGGGCGGGGTCGCTCACTTACGTCGCCGGGTGGATCCGCCCTGCCATATAAATAAACTGTCAAAGCAAAAAGCGTGCAGGCGGTGGGAGCCCTCCCAATGGGCAGGAGCTGTGCGCGCCGTCTGCGCTCAATGCATTATGGGACGCTCCGCGGCGGCGAATGCCCCATAATGTTTTAAATTCGACGAACAGGCGAATGCCCGATGTTCGACCATGGACCAATCCCTACTCCCCAGTGCTAGCAGCACTCATGCAGCCCCAGTCCATGACACTCCCAACACCATGCTTGACTGTAAGCAAGACACACTTGTCTTTGTACTCCTCACAAGGTTGCTGCCACACACGCTTGACACCATCTGAACCAAATACGTTTATCTTGGTCTCATCAGACCACAGGACATGGGTCCAGTAATCCATGTCCTTAGTCTGCTTGGCTTCAGCAAACTGTTTGTGGGCTTTCTTGTGCATCATCTTCAGAAGAGGCTCCTTTCTGGGATGGCAGCCATGCAGACCAATTTGATGCAGTGTGAGGCGTATGGTCTGAGCATTGACAGGCTGACCCCCCACCCCTTCAACAGCAATGCTGGCAGCACTCATACTTCTATTTCCCAAAGACAACCTCTGGATATGATGCTGAGCATGTGCACTCAACTCCTTTGGTGAACCATGGCGAAGCCTGTTCTGAGTGGAACCTGTCCTGTTAAAACGCTGTATGGTCTTGGCCACCGTGCTGCAGCTCAGTTTCAGGGTCTTGGCAATCTTCTTATATTCTATACCATCTTTATGTAGAGCAATAATTCTTTTTTTCAGATCCTCAGAGAGTTTTTTGGCATGAGGTGCCATGTTGAACTTCCAGTGACCAGTATAAGAGAGTGAGAGTGATAACACCAAATTTTTTTTAAAGAATCTATTTAGTTTTTTCAAACAGACAAACACAAAATAACACAACATACAGAGTAGCTTTGAAATGTAATAGTGGTAGTACAGATATATGTTGTGCCGAAAAAACAACAACAATTACAATTAGTGGGAGGTGTAACCCCGGATCCAGCCGGACCTTTAACACAGGTCCGCACATCCCACCCATGAACTACATCCATTCATTCACACCCATGCACACCTTCAGACATATAACCAGGATAAACCTACTGCTGTAACTGCCGCTCCTCCAACCCCCTATCCTTCCACTCTCAGGAGGAAGACCCAGGTCTCATACGCTCAAGGGCCCAGGCATCAGAGAACTCAATTTTCCAGTGTCACTGGGACACTGGGAGATCATTCCAGAAGGAATCATCGATATCTAACCATGGTTGCCATATTTTAAAGAATTTTTGGGGGCACGCTCTACCATTGTAGATTAGTTTGAAAACAGGTATACACTTATCGACCATACGATAAAACATCTGTATACAAGGAGCATTCGCATCTTTCCACTGCAGTAGAATCTGTTTCCAAACAATAAACAATAGTATTCTTGCTAAAGTCCTAGTATGAGTCCGGTGTACAATCTCATTCATAATTCCAAGAAGGCCAATGTCCGGTGTTTTTGGGATCAAGATTCCTAGACTGTTTTCAAAGAAAAAAAATATATCATTCCAAAATGTTGTAAGCATAGTACAAGTCCAGAACATATGAAGATAGTCAGCCTGCATTTCACCACATCTAGGGCATCTATCAGACGAGGCAAGACCCATGCGAGCCAGTTTGGCTGGGGTGTAATGTAGCTGGTGGATAAACTTAAATTGAATAAATCTATCGTTTAGGCTGATGAGATCAAGAAAGCAGGCCTCTGAGGCCTCCTCCCATGCTTCCTCAGACAGCTCCGGCAGTACAGCTCTCCACCTACTATAGGCAGTTTGGTATGGGCTAACTCCCCTTGCCTGTAAATGGGAGTAAATGGTCGTAAGCAGTTTGGTGATGTCAGGGGAGGAAAACATCTTGTCAAGTGGCATTTCCGTGAGCCTCTGGTGCAACCCCTTAAACTGCGCATGTACAGCATGTCGTAGAAGCAGGTACTTAAAAAAAAAACTTATTGGACACCTCACATCTGGCCTTAAGTTCATCAAAAGTAACGAAAGTATCTGCACAAAAGACATGTTTCATATGTGTAATGCCCAAACGGGTCCACCACTTTGAATCTGGGTGCCCCAGAAGCTCCGGAAAGTTGGGGTTGTGCCACATAGGGTCATTAGGAGATATATCTCCACTTGCTCCCAAAATCTTGTTACGTTCCCTCCAGGCTAGCCCGCTAACGTCTACAGGTGACATCCCGCCCAGGTTTAGCTCTATACAATATATCTACCACATTAGTCTCTGGACCAACAATCGCTGTTACTAAAGAGGTGGAGGAGTTCCGCGGGGGCGTCCCATGCCAGTCATATGTGTACGTAAGTTGCGCTGCTAAGAAATAATGGCAGAGGTCTGGGCAAGCCAAGCCACCATTTGCCACCGGTGCTTGAAGGGATTTTTTGGATATCCGTGGGTGGGCGCCCTGCCATAGAAAAGAACTTAGCTTCTTGTCAAGATCTTTGAAAAATCGTTTCGGTAGGAGAATCGGGGATGCACGGAATATGTACAGGTATTTGGGGAGGTATACCATTTTAAAAATGTTTATTCGTCCTATCAGATTAAGGGGCAAGGATGACCAGGTACGAAACCTCGTTTCCATTGCGGATACTATAGGGGAAAGGTTAGAAGCTTCAAATTGCGATAAGTCTGCCTGAATCGTTATACCTAAGTATTTGAAACTCGACTGTAGTGATAGTTTTGACTGTGCCAAGTAGGAGAAGTCTCTGGAAGGGCCTAGGGGAAAGGCCACCGACTTCTCCCATCCCACTCGCAAACCCGACGCCCGGCCGAACTCCTCCACCACTTGCATCAAGGCCTCAAATGAGTCCCTCTCACCGTCCAAATATATCAAGGCGTCATCGGCATAAAGAGATATTTTCTCAGATTTTGCACCGTAGCTGATGCCTCTCACCCGTTCCGTCTGTCTCACTGCCAATGCAAGGGGTTCCATTGCCAGAGCAAATAGGAAAGGGGAAAGCGGGCATCCCTGTCTCGTACCTCTTTGCAGCGTAAACACACCTGAGATGTCCTTGTTAGTGCACACCCTGGCTTTGGGATTGGTGTACAGTAAACGAACCCATTGGATGTACTGGAGGCTAAATCCCATACGGTGCATGGTCTCCCAAAGGAAAGGCCAGCTCACTGTGTCAAAGGCCTTCAGCACATCCAAGGATAGCACCAGTCCACTACGCCTGTCGATCGCTTTATGGATATTTATATAAAGCCTTCTTATATTGTCGAACGTGCTCTTCCCAGGCATGAACCCCGTCTGATCCGGATGGATCAGTTGAAGAATAACTTGTTGTAACCTATTAGCGAGTAATTTAGCCAGAACCTTCACGTCACTGTTAAGTAGGGAGATGGGACGATAAGAACCGCATAACAGTTTATTTTTGTGTGGTTTGGGCAGCACCACTAACAAGGCTTCCCCCATTGAGGTGGGGAGGGCCCCTTCCTGAAATGCCGCCTGGAACAAGGAGTGTAGTTTGGGGGCCAAGACCTCAACATAGGTCTTGTACCATTCTGCAGGGAGCCCATCCATTCCCGGGGTCTTACTAGCAGGCAAGGAGAGAATAGCCTCCGTGACCTCCTCCACTGTAAAGGGTTTATCTAGTATATCTCTATGTGACTCTTGCAGGGTAGGAAATGGAATGGAATTCAGAAATGCAATCAACTCTTGTTCATCCGGGGGGTCCGGTTCCGCATATAGTTGCTCATAGAAGGACCTAAATGTTTGGTTGATGCTAACGGGATCAGTGGTAGTCATCCCATGCGACACCTCTATTTGTGAAATAGAGCGGTCGATTTGGTCAGTGCGGGACAGGTAGGCCAACAGCTTCCCATTTTTCCCACTATATTCTTGAAACCTGGCACACTGGTATAATATCTGTTTCTGAGTGCTGTCAGCTATGTGTAAGTCCAACTCCCTGTGTGCCCCAACCAATACACCACGGGCTTCAGCAGTCGGGTTATCAGCATATTTTGCCCTGGCTGTCTCCAATGAGGTCTCTAACGTCTGAAGTTTAATCCGACCCATCTTCCTATGTCTGCTAATATTCGAAATAAAGGAGCCTCTCACTGTCGCTTTGAAAGCGTCCCATGTGAGACCCAAAGGGGAGGATTGAGCATTATCTGCCCAATAGTTTGACATGTCCCGGGACACAGACTCCTCCATTCCCGGCACAGACAGCCAAAGAGGGCTGAGCCGCCACGCCCGGAATGAAGGCCTATGCCCCAGATCCAGCTCCACCACGACAGCCGAGTGATCAGAAAGCGTCTGGGCCAGGTAAGTAACTGATTTCACATAGGGGATCATCTCCCGCGTACCCAAAGCATAGTCCAGCCTGGAAAGAGCACGATACGATTGAGACTGACAGGAGTACACCTTCTCCCCCGGGTGGTGGTGACGCCACAAATCCACATATCCATATGATTCGCACCACTGGGCAAATAACTTAGACTCACACCACAGGGGTCGCAATCGGTCCAAGACAGGATCCAGTACCGAATTGAAGTCCCCCACGATGAGAGTAGCCACCGCCGGGAGCAGCGCCAACCGCACACTCAAGTCTGTAAAAATTGCAGCTGTAACAGGAGGGGGGCATACACCACCACCAGTATTATTAATTTAGTATGAATAGAGCAGTGTATAATTACATATCGCCCATTAGGATCTGTATACACCTGTTCACATGTATAAGGGGTGCCTCTACGTATCAGGACCGATACACCTCGGGCATAGCTGGAGTATGTGGAGTGGTAACCCCACATAACCCATTGTGTTTTAAGGGCTAAGGTCTTGGACCCCGTTAAATGAGTTTCCTGTAGACAAGATGTGTGGCTTGTGTAGTTTAAGGACATTGAACAGGGAGGCGCATTTAAATTTAGAGCTCAGCCCTCTCGCATTCCATGAGAGACACTTAATCCACGCCATGGGGAAAAAAGGCATTTATAATGGTACAGTGATTTACCCCAGTGGGGGGGGGTGTTCAGCAGGACCCCTCATCCTGCACAGCTGCAGCCCATGGGAGAGGAGGAAGCGGCATATCAAAGTCTGAAAGACACACACACACACATTCACACACCATTCATACCGTATATGAGCATATAAGAAAACAAAACATTCCCAGAGTTGGAAGGGGAGTTCGCCCACCAACCAAACCCCTGCCCAGCTCCAAAAAAAAACAGGAGTAGGCTTGTGCCCTATAACCATTGACCTAAACGGGGGACTGGCCAGCGCGACTTAGTCCCATATAGGCTATAACTAAGAAAAAGAAAAGTAAAACAGCAGAAAAAAAAAAAAGGGGGCTCACAACCAGATTAAGCATTGCAGTCCAGAATCCCACTGTGAGATCTCCCACAAGGGGGATCTTTCAACAAACGCTCCCCATTGCAGAGGGACACACAGTTGGTAGAGGGCAACAATAAAATGGAAAACACAAAAAAAACCTCAGGCGTGTAAGTCAAGTGTCTCCAAGGTTCCAGCCGGCCACTGCAGGGATTCAAACCAGGAGATAGCTGCCCCTGGAGTTTGGAAAAACTGAGCTTGGCCTTTGTGGACCACCTGCAAAGTGGATGGAAACAGCATAGAATATTGAATTGCTTTCTCCCTTAGCATGGTCATCACATGTTGGTATTTTGCTCTCTGCATCCGAACGGTCGGAGAATAATCGGGGAACAGGGAAACAGTCGCATTGTTAATTTTAAGATTTCCCTTTAGGCGGGCCGCCCTTAGAATGGAGTCTCTGTCCCTGTAGTTAAGTAAACGAATCACCATAGTGCGGGGTGGGCTGCCAACCGGGAGAGGCCGACCAGGAACTCTGTGGGCCCTCTCTAGTACAAAGCAGGGGGATAAGGCATCCTTACCGAATTCCACCGAGAACCAGCTTTCAAGAAAGGATACCGGGTCGGAGCCCTCCACTCGTTCCGGCAAGCCCACCAAACAAAGGTTGTTCCTTCGTAGACGATTTTCCAAGTCATCCAGTTTATTTTCAAATGATTTGAGTTGGGCGCCGCAGGTTTTAACCACGGGAAGGATGGGGTTAACTGTGTCTTCCAAGTCGCTGATCCGTCGCTCCGTTTCCGAGACCCGGTCCCGGATCTTGTGTATGTCTTGCCGCATGATAGTGATATCTAGCTTCAGTTCATCCACCTTCCCCATCAGGTCGGTGTGGTTTACCTTGATGGTTTTTAGGACATCCAGTAGTGTAGGCTCTCGGTCCGGTTCGTCATCGAATCCATCGTCGCTGTGCGACTGCATTCCTAGTGGAGCCGAGGCTTCCAATGAGGGGAGTGAGGAAGTTCCCGGCTCTTCTCCGAACAGCTCCGGCGTGGATGCAAGGGAGGAGAGAGGTGCTGTGGAGCGGCGGCCATCTTGGCCCACTAGGCCGGAGCGCGTGGTGACTTGCATTTTGGCCGGAGGTTGCTTCTTCCTCCTCTGTCCCATCCACTATTGCCCTCGTTAGGATGCGGCTCGCTTTGTCGGTATCCTGGTGCCCGATTTAGCAAGGCTAGGGGGTCGGTTTGTCAGGATTGTGCAGGATGATGTGTAGGAGATCTGGAGCTGCTAAAAGAAACGTCCGCTCACATGCCGCGCTAGGCCACGCCCCGATAACACCAAATTTAACATACCTGCTACCCATTCACACCTGAGACCTTGTAACACTAATGAGTCACATGACACCGTGGAGGGAAAATGGCTAATTGGTCCCAATTTGGACAATTTTCACTTAGGGGTGTACTCACCTTTGTTGCCAGCGGTTTAGACATTAATGGCTGTGTGTTGAGTTATTTTGAGGGGACAACAAATTTACACGATTATACAAGCTGTACTCATTTACAAAAAATGTGAGGTGTGTACTCACTTTTGTGAGATACTGTATAACATCATATCCCTTTGGTACTAGACCCCAGTTGACCTACACCCTTATATACCCCTCCATATCTAGCTTGTATGGTCATTGCCTGTAGGCCAAGGTCTCTTATCTCCATATTTGGTGGGGTTGTGGGCTCCTCTCTCCACTCAGGCAGAGCATATTTATGTCTTATAGTTCTATGTGTATTTCTGACATCCAGACAATTCCCAAAGTCACCCTGCTATCAATGATTCCTGGGTCCATGTCCAAAATCAAAAAGGGCATCCTCAGGCATTGCTTAATAGCAGCCTGGGTAGCAATATCCTGCATTGGAAAACCTCTACACCCCCTGATGGCAATGGAAATGCTGGTAACAGGATAGTTTGTACCCTGAGAAGGTAAGTGTCACAACACCTGGGGTCAGGTGACAGGTGCGCACCACTAAAGTGTGAGTTGCACCAAGGGTTGTGAAGCGCACCACTAAGGTTGTGGACCTAAAGCTGACTGCTGCTAATGAGTTCCGTCTGATACAGGAAGAGGGCCCCCTGGAGCACGGACACTGAAACACAGGAAGCTAGTGCATCAGTTTCCCCAGGGCGTGGAGTCTGAGAGCCAGTGGGTGTTCACCAGAGCCTCTAGTGGTGAGGATGGATTTGGCTGCAACTGGATCCAGGTCGCGGCCCCCGGGGTCCCTTAGCTGGCTACAGGTGGAAGAGAGAAAGCAGCAGGGCAGTAACAGCAAAGAATAGTCAAAGGTAATAGCAAAGGGTCAGGGCCACAAGCAGACAGGAAAAACAGAGAACAAGCTGAAGATCGGGGTATCAGGCAAGCAGGGATAGTCAGACAAGCCAAAGATCGGTACACGGAATAAGACTCAGAGCAAATGTTTGGAACAACCACACACGAAGCCAAACAAGGGCAAAGGTTGATCAGCAATGCAGGCTTGCGCTGCCAGGTGTTATATCCTGTTCCCAATTAGGGCCTGGGGTGGAGACCAGCTGAGGAGAGCCTACTAAAGCACACATGTGAGGGAGGCCCGGCCTTTAACTGGACACATGCAGCAAGGTGGGCAACAGACAAGACATGAATGCTTGCTGTGGTTTCATGACAGTAAGCACTACGTGGACGTGCTGGTGGACTTACAGCGATTCTCGCATTTCGAGCTCTAGTAGCGGGATGGTGTATTCATCCTTCCTATGGCTTTACTGGGGCATGTACTGCACCCTCCTTTGCAGTAGCTTTCAAGCGTTTCTCAGGTTTCCTCTATCTTGCTTCTGTTTTCTATCCCTGTCCTGCTTTTCACTGCAAAATTATAAAACTGGCAAAAAAGGAGAATGTGATCCTCCAATCATATAAATGAGTCTGTCAGCTTCCACCCACATCCAGTGTATTTTGTTTTTGGATACCGTACACATTATCTTTCCATTTCACTGCTTCGATCTTTATTTCATGTATGGTTCTCATTGATCGTAGGACATATTATGGAAAGTCTCTCACATTTATGTCCTCGTGTATGTTTATACCCTGGTATTTGTCTGAATAAAAAGTTATTTCACCTAAAATTTTGGATTTACTTTCACATTCGATTATAGGGGTCACCGGGACAAATATAGAGGGTGAATATCCCTAATGGGGACCCAGAAAACAATAAAAACCTGACAGGTGTTTGTTCTAATCACGCTCCACTCTATCCAAGACTTTTAAAGACAATTTAAGGGCATCCAAAAAATATTCTTGTATATGAAAAGTCTGTTGCATGCTGCTTGAATTGCACTTGATCTATTTATTACTATGAGCTATACTCATAGTAAGTAGCCTTACCCATCTAGAGGAATATATCTCCAGTCATAAGAATAAAGGGGGCAAGTAACACGCAGGAAAGAACTTTTTTGTCTGAGCAGTACCAAGCAAGGCTTGCACAGTTAAGATATCTGAAGCAGGGCTAAGTATTTAGATTTGTGGCTTACACTAAGGTTGGGAGGTGGGGAACCTTTAAATGAGCTTAATCACAGAATAGGACGTCATAAGCTCCCACAAGTATGATGAATATTTGCCAAAAGCAGGGTGTTAAGTCATACACTGGAACATTGCTAAAAATGATTTATTATATTATAAAAAATGAGTAAGAGGTCTGAGCCTTTTGTTATATGAAAAAAAAAAATACAATGTCCTAAAAACACACAGTTGACATTCATCTGTCTGACTCCTCTGCATCTGAGCAATGAAGCACCAACTCATACATAAGTGCCTTGTATTGACTTAATGAAGTGCTTTCTCTAGGATATCAGCGTTCTAAATTATGAGAGGGCACTTGAGGCAGGGAGAGAGGTGGCCACCATAAAAACTGAATAAAAGTAATTTCACTTACTATATGGAAGCTCTTTTGCATTGGCACAAATTATTTTGTTTACTTTTGTTTGTTCCACTTTATTTATAATATAAATTGGTCTGGTTAACACGCAAAAGCAATGCACAAAGTTCATCACCACAGCAACCAATCAGAATGACTTTTTTTTGTTGACCTGACTCAGTAAGATGAAATCTGATAGATTGCCATGGATACATTACACATTATTATTTACAGTGCCTTGAAAAAGTGTTCATATCCCTTTACATTTTCTAATGTTACAACCAAAAATGTAAATGTATTTTATTGGGATTTTATGTGATAGACCAACACAAAGTGGCACATAATTGTGAAGTGGAAGGAAAATGATAAATGATTTTCAAATTTTTTTACAAATAAATATCTGAAAAGTGTGGGGTGCATTTGTACTCAGCCCCCTTCACTCTAAGGCCTCATACACACGGGCGTATATAAAATAATAAACAAAACGTCGGGCCCGACGTCAAGGAGATAAAGTCGACGTTTTTCGGCGTTATGCATTGGCGTTTTTGAGCGCTAGTGAGCGTCGGCGTCAATAGACGTTTTTTTAAAAAAAATCATTCCTCTGCTATTTTTCAACCTAAAAACGTCGGCGTCAAAAAACGCCGGAAAACGCCGGTACAATATTAGGTGGCGTTTGTTGGCGTCTGTTGGCGTTTCGTGGCGTTTTGCGGCGCTTTTTGACGTCGTTGCAGCCAAGGAACGCGCTGGTCGTGGGTTCTCTGATACGCCGACGCCATCTACAGCTCAAAAACGCCGACGTATTTTATGTGGCCATTGACTAACATGGGGAGCAGCTAAAAAACGTCAGTAGACGCCGGCGTCAAAATACGCCCGTGTGTATGAGGCCTAATACCCCTAACTAAAATCTAGTGGAACCAATTGCCTTCAGAAGTAACATAATTAGTAAATACGGTCAACCTGTGAGTAATTAATCTCAGTATAAATACAGCTGTTCTGTGAAGCCCTCAGAGGTTTGTTAAAGAACCTTGGTGAATAAACAGCATAATGAAGACCAAGGAACACACCAGACAGGTCAGGGATAAAGTTGTGGAGACATTTAAAGCTTGGGATATTTTTTTATAACCTAATCCTGCTTTAACCACTTACCAACCGGAAGGTTTTCCAGCTTTAGGACCAGAGCACTTTTTGCGATTCGGCACTGCGTCGCTTTAACTGACAATTGCACGGTCGTGCGACGTTGCACCCAAACAAAATTTGCGTCCTTTTTTTCCCACAAATAGAGCTTTCTTTTGGTGGTATTTGATCGCCACTGCGTCATTTCTGATAACCGCTATAAACAAAAGAAGAGCGACCATTTTGCAAAAAATACCAAATTTCTTACTTTTTGCTAAAATTCAAATCCAAAAAAAAAAATATAAAAAAACATTTTTTTTCACAGTTTTTGGACGATTTATATAATTCCTCCTATTTGTGATAAAAAAAAAATCGCAATCAGCGTTTATTGATTGGTTTGCGCAAAAGTGGCCGCGTTTACGGATGATGAGAATTAATTTCTGGGGTTTTTAATTTTTTTTTATTTTTTACTAGTAATGGCGGCGATCTGCAATTTTTAGCGGTACTGCGATATTTCAGCGGACATGTCGGACATTTTTGACACTTTTTTGGGACCAATGACATTTATTCAGCGATCAGAAATTTAAATTTCCACTGATTACTGTATAAATGTCATTGGCAGTGAAGGGGTTAACCTGGGGGGGGGAGCTAGGGGTTAACTGTGTTCCCTGGGTGTGTTCTTACTGTGGGGGGGTTGGGCTAACATGGGCATGAGAGATCTAACTGATCCCAGTGACAGGGATCAGTAGATCTTCCATGCCCCTACTAACAGAGCGGGGAACCGCCGTGTTCACATCGGCGGTTCCCCGTTCTTTCCCTGTAGCCGCTCATCGCGGCTCGCCGGCGGACATCGGGTCCGCCCGAGACGCGGGCACACTCCCCAGGAGTGCGGCGGGTGCGTGCGCGCGCGCCCCCTGGTGGCTGATTGCAGATCGCCGCTTATTTACGGCGATTCGCGCTCAGCATCCCGACTGCCGCCGTGAAAACACGGCGCGCGGTCGGGAAGGGGTTAAACATCTCACTGGGCACTGTTTAATCCATCATCCGAAAATGGAAAGAGTATGGCATAACTGTAAACCTACCAAGACATGGCCATCCACCTAAACGGACAGGCCGGGCAAGGAGAGCATTAATCAGAGAAGCAGCCAAGAGGCCCATGGTAACTCTGGAGGAGTTGGAGAGATTCACAGCTCAGGTGGAAAAATCTGTCCCCAAAAAATGTGGCTCTGTCAGTAAATGTTATTATTTTTGCCAGCAAAAAAAAATTGGTGCCATTTGTAAATTTTGGCATCCTGACAGTAAATTTCACTTTGGGGGGTTGATAACACTGGCGTGGAGCCCCCCCCCCCCCAAAATCTATACCAGACCCGTATCCAAGCAAGCAGCCCAACAGGTCAGTAAAAGGGTGGGTTCGAGCGAGTGCCGCCCCCCCTTCCGAACCGAACCATACCACTGAGCGCCTACTGCAGGCTCTGCCGTTTGACATTTCTTCTATAGGTAAGGGGCGGGGCCACCTGGCTACCTCACGTGGTGGCAGGTGGCCCCGCCCTTTACCTATATAAGAAATGTCAAACGACGGAGCCTGCAGTAGGCAGCTAGCCTTCATGTCAGCGGGAGCGGTTTTATTATTTCTATTTTTCTGGTGTGGCGTGTGACAATGGGGGACACTATTTTTTTAATAAAGGAGTTGTCAAAAATGATGTGTGTGTTTTTATTACTTTTTGGCACTTTTTTGGTGAAGGGGTACTATGTATCCTATACTTATTCACATGGGGGGGCAGGATCTGGTGGACCCCTTGTTAAAGGGGGCTTCAAAATTCCACTAAGCCCCCTGCCCGCTGACCCCCACAACCACGGTTGAGGGGTTGAGGCCTTTGTCCCCATCAACATGGGGACAAGGTGCTTTGGGATGGGGGCAGAGTCCCCCCACCCCAAAGCATCCAGCCCCCCATGTTGAGGGCATATGGGCTGGTATGGTTCAGGAAAGGGGGGGGGGGTCGCTCGCTCATTTCCCCCTTTTCCTTACCTTCCAGGCCGCATGCCCAGATAAGGGTCAGAAAACTTTGTGAAATTTGTGAAAAAAACTTATTAGCATAAAAATACAGAAATATTTATGAAGATGCAGCTGCAAGCAAAAACCACCTGACACCAATGGCAGTAATAATATTATTTTAAGAGGCTGCGCTACCCCTCATGTATTGACATGAGAGAAATCCAAATTTGCAAAAAATGGCTGCAATAAAAATCCATATGATGAAAATGTAAATCACAGTTCATGAATTCAAGTCTCCATACAGTTCGAAATCACCACAGTGAGCCCTCTGCAATCCACAAAGAATGACACCAATAGTGAATCCTCCACCGCTTTAACAGGCGTCTCCTTACCAGAAAGACTGGACCGCTAAATTACAGGTCAGTCACGCCTGTGGCCTCTCAACCCAGGCAAGGTGTATTCAGCATCAGCTATGGAATCTTCCAGTGTCTCCTATGTCCCATATGTGTCACCACTCGGGAAAAGAATACAGGCTCCCATAGCATAAATCCATATATAGTATTTAATAAAAAATAGTAATCACTTACAGGTTAAAATTCAAATGTACTCCAAGTATGAACAATACACCCGGCCGGCGTGGAAATGCTCGTCCTTCCGCGATGCAACCGCACCTGCTGACGTCACCACTTGCGGTTGCATCCCGGAAGGACAGGATTCATGGGGTTTGCCGCCCTGTCTTTTAGGCTAACCTGTAGTGCTTTTGGAATGCTTTGCCATGTATTGAACTAACATTTTTTTGTAATTTCAGTAGAAAAAAAATGTCTCCATCCCATTGAAGAACACAAGAATTTAGGAGTTCTATTACAGTCAGGGTTATATTGTTGTCTACAGAAGGTTGGGACAGTTTCATAAATCAAAATCACAAGCAACACAGGGCACAAATAATTCCAAGTGATTCAAACTTGGGTCTAAGTAGGGAAACCAGCTGTCCATCCGTGAAATCTTGAAAGGTGAGAACATTATCAACCTGCTTTTGTAGTATGTCAATGTGTATTACTGTAGCATCTACGATGAGTAAAGATCACCTAGCAGTAAATTCCCTTCCAAAAGCTACACCATATTTCTGGAGGTACCCGGATGCTACAGGGTGTTCACAACAGTCTTACCAACCCCACATGGCTTTTTACTGACAACACATGAAAAATTTACTGACAGAGCACATTTTTTTTACTCACAACCTGAAATATGACAGAAACATCTATTTTTTTTTCCATAAACATTTTTTTTAATGTTTTAAAAGATCTACAACAAACAGAAGAGGAAAAAGCCACATACATTACAGAGTCATGTAAATGGATATTGATAAACCGATAAGGCAAGAAAATTAACATGGTCTATCTTAAGATGAGAATAGGGTCTTATATCTATAAGACCCCACTGCAAGAATAAAACAATATATACAAAACTAAAGATCCTTTGGCCCATATTCTTAAAAATTATACCAGAGCTAACCAGGGCCAATGCGTAAAATGTGAAGAACCTGACTAAAATGAGTAGCCATCTCAGTTCCTTCTCAATTCTACAACCTACCCTCACCAGGTTGAAAGAAGAAGGAGAGAAAAAAAAACAAAGGCCAGGAAAGGAAAAAGGGGAAAGCATAGAGCAAGAATAAGGAATTGAGGGGGCGTGGGGTCATCACCAACTGCCCTCTCCATCCATCCTTGCCAAGTGTACGTAGCAAAACTATGTCATGGAAGACATGTAATTGAACCCAGCACGATTCTCCATCGTGCTGGTATGCTCAGATATCAATGAATAGCTTGTTTTAATGCTTGATGTGAACCCGAACCTCGATAGGTTATCCGGGGCAAGAAACATCTATTAAAAATTATGACAATCAATATTTAAAGGCTAAATTCACCATTGAGGAAAAAATTATAAAAGCACATATTTTTGAGGGAAAAAATGTGCATTTATTATTTTGTACCTTTAGTATTTTTATTAACCATTGTTTTACTAATGTTGTACCTCCAGAGTGCCCCTTTACAGCCTTCAAAGTGCCCCCTTAGTACTACTGTGCTAAGGGGGCACTCTGACGGTACTAAGGAGGCAACCTGGAGGTACTAAGTACCTTCAGAGTGCCCTCTTACATCCTTCAGAGTGCTCCCTTTGGATGATGTAAGGAGGCACTCTGGAGGTACTAAGGGGCAGTCTGGAGGTACTAAGTTAGTACCTTCAGAGTGCCCTCTTACATCCTTCAGAGTGCCCACTTTGGAGGATGTAAAGGGGCACTCTGGAGGAAGTTTGTACCTCCAGAGCACCCCCTTACATCCTCCAGTGCTCCCCTTAGTGTCTCCAAAGTGCCCCCTTACATCCTCTTACAAAGTGCCTGTGTCCCCTTACATCCTCCTCCAGAGTGCTCCTGGCCTGGTTGCGGGCCACCTGCAATTTACGAGAAATCACTTTGAAAAAAAATCTTTGTCGGCAACGTTAAACTGCGTATGTGCAGTTCCAAAGCCAGCAGATTAGTGAACAATCAAGCTCGGTCTCGACTCTTGCGGTGGACTGTGTGAATATAAGTCACACCCCACTGCCCGATCTGAGGCTGAGAGAGTCAGTTCTCTAAATTGGCTAGCTCCAGAACTGCACATGGGCGGGAATTTGATTCTAGATTATAGGCGTTGGTTCCTAGATACTGGATAAATGCCCCCAGAAACCATAGGAGTATGGGCTGTTGCAGCGGGACTGACCCCTGTGTGTCTTCAAGAAGACATATTGTAAAGCGTAATGGAAAACTACTACACCCAAAGTGAGGCAAAGCCTTGTTTAGGCAGCCGGAGGTCACCAAGTCACTGTAGGCAGGTAGTGGATAGAGATCAGAGACTGCATCATCCACATATGCTTCAAGAACAGCAGCAGGATAGTACTTCCTCCAGGCTAAACAGTGGGAGAAACAACACGCGCACAACAATCCACATAGCAGGTGACATCAGTGTTCAGTTCCCAGAACCATAATCAATGGCAGTGGTGGGAGTTTTGAAAATGGTGTACAAACTGTTACATACAGTGCCTTGCGAAAGTATTCGGCCCCCTTGAACTTTGTGACCTTTTGCCACATTTCAGGCTTCAAACATAAAGATATAAAACTGTAATTTTTTTGTGAAGAATCAACAACAAGTGGGACACAATCATGAAGTGGAACGAAATTTATTGGATATTTCAAACTTTTTTAACAAATAAAAATCTGAAAAATTGGGCGTGCAAAATTATTCAGCCCCCTTAAGTTAATACTTTGTAGCGCCACCTTTTGCTGCGATTACAGCTGTAAGTCGCTTGGGGAAGTCTCTATCAGTTTTGCACATCGAGAGACTGAAATTTTTTGCCCATTCCTCCTTGCAAAACAGCTCGAGCTCAGTGAGGTTGGATGGAGAGTGCTTGTAAACAGCAGTTTGCAGTTCTTTCCACAGATTCTCGATTGGATTCAGGTCTGGACTTTGACTTGGCCATTCTAACACCTGGATATGTTTATTTGTGAACCATTCCATTGTAGATTTTGCTTTATGTTTTGGATCATTGTCTTGTTGGAAGACAAATCTCCGTCCCAGTCTCAGGTCTTTTGCAG
Organism: Glandirana rugosa; assembly: GCA_018402905.1. Lineage (NCBI taxonomy): Eukaryota > Metazoa > Chordata > Amphibia > Anura > Ranidae > Glandirana > Glandirana rugosa. The sequence goes on from BLSH010400845.1 coordinate 641,720, forward strand.
ACTCCATCAGGTTTCCTTCCAGAATGGTCCTGTATTTGGCTCCATCCATCTTCCCATCAATTTTAACCATCTTCCCTGTCCCTGCTGAAGAAAAGCAGGCCCAAACCATGATGCTGCCACCACCATGTTTGACAGTGGGGATGGTGTGTTCAGGGTGATGAGCTGTGTTTTACAGTTTTATATCTTTATGTTTGAAGCCTGAAATGTGGCAAAAGGTCGCAAAGTTCAAGGGGGCCGAATACTTTCGCAAGGCACTGTAGCTCCCAGTGCTTGAGCCTGGCTGACCTTACTCATTACATGGGTTTTTAGTGACTGGGTCACAATCAGAAGTTGTGCCATGGCTTTGGAACCAGAAAATGCTCTGTGGCTAACACAGTACACACAGGTCTAGAAAGCTCCACATTGCAGAGCCCACTGTCTGAAGGTCACATTCCAAGTTAGTCCCACAATATTTGGTCCAGCGGGATCCGGGTATGGCCTGCACAGTTGTTGCTGAGGATACATTGATCCGGATAACTGCAATATACACTCACCAACCACTTTATTAGGTACACCTTGCTAGTACCAGGTTGGATCCCCTTTTGCCTTCAAAACTGACTCAATTGTTTGTGGCGTAGATTCAACAAGGTGTTGGAAACATTCCTCAGAGATTTTGGTCCATAGTGACATGATAGCATCATGCAGTTGCTGCAGATTGGTCGGTTGCACATCCATGATGCGAACCTCCCATTCCACCACATCCCAAAGGTACTCTATTGGATTGAGATCTGGTGACAGTGGAGGCCACTGGAGTACAGTGACCTCATTGTCATGTTCAAGACATTGAAGATGATTTGAGCTTTGTGACATGGAGCAGTATCCTGCGGGAAGTAGCCATCAGAAGCTGGGTACACTGTAGTCATAAAGGGGTGGCTATGGTCAGGAACAATACACAGGTAGGCTGTGGTGTTTAAACAATGCTCATCTGGTACTAAGGGCCCAAAGTGTGCCAAGAAAATATCCCCCACACCATTACACCACCACCACCAGCCTGAACTGTTGACATAAGGTAGGATGTATCCATGCTTTCATGTTGTTTTTGCTAAATTCTGACCCTACCATCTGAATGTTAAAGCTGAAATTGAGACTCATCAGACCAGGCAACGTTTTTCCAATCTTCTATTGTCCAATTTTGGTGAGCCTGTGCGAATTGTAGCCTTAGCTGACAGGAGTGGCACCCGGTGTGGGTGCTGTAACCCATTTGCTTTAAGGTTTGATGTGTTGTGCACTCAGAGATGGTATTCTGCATATCTTGGTTGTAAAAAATGGATATTTGAGTTACTGTTGCCTTTCTATTATCTTGAACCATTTGCCAAGTCTGCTCATTCTCCTCTGACACCCACAAGACATTTTTGTCCACACAACTGTCGCTCACTGAATATTTTCTCTTTTTCAGACCATTCTCTGTAAACCCTAGAGATGGTTGTGCATGAAAATCCCAGAAGATCAGCAGTTTTTGAAATACTCAGACCAGCCTGTCTAGCACCAACAGCCATACCATGTTCAAAGGCACTTAAATCCCCTTTCTTCCCCATCCTGATGCTTGGTTTGAACTTCAGCAAGTCGTCTTCACCATGTCTAGATGCCTAAATGCATTGACTTGCGGCCATTTGATTGGCTGATTAGCAATTTGTGTTATCAAGAAATTAAGCAGGTGTACCTAATAAAGTGGCCGGTGAGTGTAGAGACTAGCTCAAGCAGGAGTGTAGAATTCTTGAGTGAAGTCAGGGGAAAAATGATCAGTTACATATCAAGGATAGTAATAAAGAAAAATCTGGAAAAAGGGCTAGCAAATCAAAAACATATAGGGGACCTTTTTTTCCAGCAGAGCTGAAGAACTCTAGGACATGCTAGGTATAGGAGGGGTTATAAGGGGCTATATTTCAACTTTAATTTTTTTGCCAATGTCCCACCCAGGAGCGGCCGGTCCATAAGCGGCAGAGGGGCGCCGCCCCCCTAGTTTGCATGTGGTTTGCATGCAGGGTGCCAAACTCATAGGTTTCTATAAGTTTTCTTTTTTTCAAGCCACATGATTATAGCCTGAGGCTCTAATTGGCTTGTGATACTAGCAAATCAATATTCACTATTGCCTTCTGGCTTCTCCTCTCGGCTAATCAGGACAGGAGGTAGATCGGGATGGCCGGGAGGAGAAGCCGAGGAGCTGTGACCATAGAGCGGTAAGTGCGAACCTGGGGGGGGGGGTTGTTTGCTGCCCCCACAAAATAAGTTTAACACCAGCCACCACTGGTCCCACCCTCCTGGAGGAAACAGCATAACCCCATCTGTGATCATGTTTTCTATATTCCAGAAATGATTGATTTTTGTTGTAAATTATTTTTATTGAATTTAAGAAGGTAAGGTTTACAAAACAAATGTTTAGCTGTAAGAAAAAAAAAGATTGTAAATATAGAATACAAAACAAATTGAGAAGTTTAAAAACTAAGATAAAATGAAATACAATCGACCCCAAAGCATTATAGTTCCACATTCTTCTAAATCACTTGCAGTAAATTTATAGCAATAGACTTCCAAATTAAACTGGCATTGGGTTTGGCTCTGAAGGGGTTAAAGAGTATCATCCACTCTGCACCAGAACCTAAAATAGTGTTGGGGGACAAAAATATCCTATTCAGCTTTTCTCTCAGAGTATTAAAAGCCAGAAGACTGCTATGTTTATACAGAAATAATGCATCTGGTAGAGACTGAGCATCAAAAGACAATGAAAGATTCCGCTGGAGGATTTTTAAGATGGAAAGGACAGCCTGATCACAAAATGGCCGCTGAGCTCCTCACAGCTCTAGCAGTTCAAGAGTGGAATGAGAAAAATGCATGATGCTGAGTAATCTTTACCTGATATATGAGATATACTGCACTGTAACACTTTCTAGAGAATGGAATACACAACTGCTGCTTGTTGTCTGGGAGACATTTATATAACACAGTCTATGAATCTAGGCAATACCTGGTCTTTATAAAAAAAAAATAGTTTAGCTAGCTATACAGCTACAGTATATACATTATAAATACAACTATATGAATTAAAAAAATAAATATGCATTTCAGAGAAAATATAATGCCCTAACATCTGTGATGGACTCCCGTACTCAAGAAGAGTATGTCAGTTGTAAAAGCTTCCTTTGTCTGGTACCAGTACGGTCCAAGATCCCTTAGCCCACCCAGTCACTTGTCGAGACATCAGTGCAAGGTGGAAAAACATAAGAATGTTTATTCAAACACAGGTACAAAGAGCCCAGCGGCTAGAAGGCTGTAATAGTGCCCAATGAAATAAGGATGCTGTGTAGGTGCCCAACGTCCTCCTTATAAACCGATGATATCATTGGTTGTTACAACACCTTCGGCTAGAAGGTTGTAATAGTGCCCAATGAAAACCTGAGGCTTGGTGTAACTAAAAGGCAAGGTTGATAGGAATTTTCCTAACCCTGAAGACACCTGAAGGCACCCCAGTTGAAAAAGGCTGGTCTACTGCAATATCCAATGCCAATTTTAACCATTTACCCCCCACCCCCCCACCATTATATTTTTTTTCAACTCTTCTCATACAAACCTTTATTCTATCCTTACTCATGTACGGCATGTCATATTATTTTCTCTTCCCACTCCTCCAGTGGCTCCTGAATGCTTTAGAGAATTGCACTACATAGTGATGTGGCTCCAATCTCTACAGCATTTTCCTGGGAGTCCTGTGTAGTTTGATGACATGCACCCTTGGAGCATGTCCATGACACTCTGAGATCACAGGGAGTGGGTTCCATGACACTGAACATCATTTCACTCGGAAGAGGACAGGCAGTGGATCATGGAGGAGGACAAATGAGAAGATGCTGGAGAGTGGAGAGAGCAATCTGGTGTTGAAAACCAAGCAGTCTTAAAAAGGCAGCAGCAGTGAAAAAGAGGGAAGGTAGGAGACATGGCCACCAGAGAGGTAAGTATAATCGCTTTTATATTACAGACCATTAGGAGTTTTTTAAGAATTTGACTGGGTCACTTTAAATAATTTATCAATAATTTTTTTTTCACTCATCAGGAGAGTACTCATGCCCTTCTAACATGATTTGTCAGCATCATTTGGTCATTCTCTGTGTTCTAGTGAAGAGGAAGGAAACTGTAAGCATCCCCTACAGACAAAAGCTTGGACAGCCCCACCTTCTTGACATATGCAATGTAATCAGCACCATTTAGGACTGTTTGAGTTGCCATGACCTGCAGCGCTTGAGTCTTTATTAAAGCACACCACACTCATAACCTTTCTAGTCCTAAAGAGGGCTGAGTCTATGGTCCTAGCCACACATTTCCTGCATTCCCCTCCTGTTTGCTATTCATTCTGATATTTTTGTGATACCTTTCCATGAATGGGGCACAATCTTATCACCCCTAACCACTGAGTTTTTTAGTCTGAAAGAGGTTATAGGATGTGTAGGACTTAAAGTGGATGCATTAATGCATGAAAAAGGATATGATACGTCACAATTTACAGGGGCATCACATTTTTATAAAAAAAACACTATTTATTATCATTAAAAAGCAGTCCTTGAACTCCAATCAAAGTGAATTTGCTTAGGCTGAGATTACAGTACATCAGTTTGAAGATGACGTATTTGCCTCCTTCTCTTCTGACCCAGTGATCAGGCTGCAATATTGTAACTATATAGCAATTTAAGTTTACCATCTACAACAGGGAGCTGATCTGTCCCACAATTAGACCTTTGTGAACACAGTCAAGAAATGTATATGCATCTGGATTTATATGCCTAAATCACCCTTAAGCCAGCATCTCAAGAAGCCAGGAAGTAGATGCTAACTATAGATGATGTCTAAAAAAAGATGGTGCCATCCTTCTGGAAAGAAAAGCTGGTGAAGTTATTGTTAGGCTGTACCATGATATCTGTGAGGGATAACAAATACCTGTAAGTGTTGGGCCTCATGCTCACTGGGCACTTGCTTTTCTCCTCAGATCTCCTTGCAGGAGTAAAGGTGCCAAAAAATTAACCTAAAAGTGCATCAAACATTTGAATGTTAATGGATTGCATTGACCAAAATATTATTTTACTCTCACCATTGAAATGCATTAACACTCAAACGTACCTAGCGTTTAGACACTTTTTTTCTCAGTCTGTAAACGCCAATGTGTGCATGGACATATATACTAATATAGAGATACTTTTGCAGGCTGAAAAAAATGGCAAACACCTGTAAATGCGGTCTTTTTAAGCCCAGTATGCATGAGGCCTTTACGCCTACACATTACATAGCAATCACAAACTTAAAGTGATTGTAAACGTTTGATTTTAATTTTCTAAAAGTAGCAAAACATGTTATACTTATTAGCTCTGTGCAATGGTTTTGCAACCTTCCTCCTCTCAGGTCCTCTGCCAGCGTTCCTGGCTCCTCCCCCTTGCCTTGTGCCTAGCAAGACATTTGGGGGAACTCATGCAGGTTTGCTCCAGAGCTGGCTCTGCGTGTCCATTGACACAGAGCACGGCTTGGCCCTGTCCGTCCTCACTGGCTGAGATTGATAAAATGCGGAGTAAGAAAGCTGAGAGAACCACTGCTCTCGTGAACAACACTGGATCAAGATCAGGCTCGGGCAAGTATAAGGGGGAAGGGGGGGTCTGGAAGGAGCTGCACTCATAATTGCTATTAAGCTACAGTAACAGTCTGATGACAGAGTGAACTGGACTTACCTGTACATGATGCTTCACCCCTTCTTATGGTGGGCATACACCCCTCCTCCACCCCATTGGAACACAACCCTGGACGAGTATATCACTCTGCAACAAACTACATGCAGTACACTAAATTCCAAGTTGGGCGCCGAAGCAGGATCCAGTACCTGAAGCAACATTACAGGCCATCCCCACATTGTGGGGTCTGGATATGGTTCCCAAGGTATTACTGAGGTTGCACAGATCTGGGTGCACTACTACTTATACTGTTATAGTAGAAGGCAATGAAGCATTGATTGAATAATTTCTAGGTAAATAAGAACTAGTTAAGCATTGAAACGTCTCTGTAAGGTAGAAAAGGTCCAACACCTACAGCACACTGCCAAAAAAACTGAGGTCACATAAAGCTGGTAAGGGCAATAGGGGTATGCACAAGGGGGTCATGTCCAAAACACCTTTGCCATTGTCCAATCACCTGAAGACAGCAGCCTATAATCCAGGGTCTTTGGATATCCAGCCTGTGCCCTGTACTGTATGTTTAAGATAAATGTATATGGTTCTATGTCCATTTAATGAGTAAGCCAAGTGTGACTGCTTAAATTAATACCAGTAGCAGATGCTTTATCTTCCCCTAGCTGGAAGCTGAGGAAGGATCACAAGTAAAATGACTCTGAAAGACCATCTTAAATTAAAAAGATTCAGTTAATAAAATAAAAGCACATAGGGATTATAATACATTCATTAAATAACAGGAAAACCCTCTTTTTGTAATCATTGTCCTTTTTATAAAACTAATAATATTATTTTAAGATATGTTTCCAGTATGTCTTGAATTGCCTTTGTAATGCTATCAATAATTCACTTTTGCATTAACTTAATATAAATTGTGCTTGAAAGAAATGGAGAACTTACTAGTTAATAGGGATGACAGCAAGGTTTTTGTACAGTTACTTTTCATAGGCGCCCCCACAATGTTAAGAGAATTTACGTGGTAGACCTCCTCAGAACTCTACACAGTAGTGAAATTGCTTTACAGAACAATTCAGTGAACTGAAATAAGAAAATGGAACACAGCTTACCTTGTATGTGCCGTTCTGTAAGAGCTGAGTCAGAGAAGAATGGAAATGTGACGGCCATGAATGGCCCTGGCTGATCCTGCAAATATAAGATAAGCGTACGTTTATTTTCATTTACGCAATTTATCTTTATAACCATCTAGAACTGTAATGTTCAAATGTACAGTGTATGTTATAATTTTTTTAGCAAACTTGCTATATTAAAGAGTACTTGCCATGGCAGAAAAATCCTGTGATGCCACGGAAATTTCTTGTTTTCCCAGAATGAATGATGAGCCTCTACATTAGCTATTTAGTCATAGTCATTCACCAACAAAAGGTGTGCAGCTGGTGTTGTGATTTCCTGAGCTCTATACTTGCTGTAGGTAAGTGACTACCTTCTATGGCATTTATCGTGGTAATGAACAATTAACAAAAGACCAATAAATAGGGAAACAATGGCAGCTAATCCATGCAGCTAGTCAATGTTTGGTCATCTGAAGCATTGCTCTGTTTATCCTTAGTGTTTGTTACCCTAAAAAAAAAAAATGTTATACAGCACAGTTGGCTCTTTCTATCACCTAAAATACCTGGCTGATCCTTGCCTGGTTCTGTCCTCCCCCCTGTAAACTGACCACGCTTTATCATGGCTGCTGAGCCTCCGTCATCCGCAGCTATCCGCAGCCCCCCCGCCTGTCTGCTCATACCAGTGTCCACCCCTCCCTCCCTGCTGGTATCATAACTTAGTGTTGGTGCTACAATCCCCTTTGTTATAATAAAGGATTTGCCCCAGAGTATGTGTTTTGTAAAAAATCTGCTAAATACCTTATTTTATAGCACACGTGACCGGCCAGCTCTCTCCCTGCCCGCTTTGCTGTCAAATCAAGAACGGAAAGACGGCTGGTCACGTGAGCGCCGAACAGCGCTATAAAATAAGGTATTTAGCTGCTTATTTTTTAGAAATCACATATACCGGGGCACAGCATTTATTATAACAGAGGGGATTGTAGCGCCAACACTAAGTGACCTAACAACCACTTTTTTTTTTTTTGTAAATTCTTTTTATTGATTTTCAAAAGTAGAAAACAAGTACAATAAAGAGCCTCTGGGCATTCCCTGGCTCAAGCAAAAACAAATAGAAACAAACTTCTTATCCTTGGAAGGTTCTACTAGTAAACTACAACTAGGTTCTAAAAGACCAATCACACTGCTCGTCTTGCAATTTGAATAGCATGTAATACATATGTGGATTTTTATGCATGCACTTAAGAGAAGAGACTTTGGGGGGGAAATAGAGGAGCGCAGAGCCCAGGAGCCTCTACATCATTTAGCATATTTTGGGCCCACAGTTTGGAGTAGCCGACTAGGGATGAGCATAACTACCCAACTAGGACAGTGTCAATAGCTTATTGTGAAGCATCAGTGTCTGTTAATTCTAGCCAGAGTGACCATATTTTTTCAAATTTGGTTGAACATCCTCAGGAAAAGTATTTCGATTTATATAAAGGGACATCTGTATTGACTAGTACTCTCCAGAAATTTAAAAAGGAGGGTATTTCTGGCAATTAACATTTTAGAATAATCCCCTTTCCGGGCACAGAACAACAACAACCCAATAAGAGTCCTTGTTGCTCGCCGATGTGCCAAGGTGTTCACCAAGCCCAAGAGACAGACTGAAAAAGTCAGGGGAACGGGAGTCAGCACCAGGGCAGATATAGATTGAGTTATCGAGTTCCAGAATGATTGCAGTTTGGAACATGACCACACCATATGGCAGAAGTTTGTCTCACTTCCACCACACTTCCAGCAGCAGGGTTGAGTACCTCGGTATATTTTGTTCAATTTTTGTAGAGTTAAATACATTCTATGGTTAAACTTGAACTAGACCAGGCGATCCCCTACCACTAACAGCTGAAGAAAAGGATATTACCACATGTCCTTCCAATCCTCAGTATCCAAACCAGAGGAGTCCTCCTGCCAGATAGAGTATAGCTTCTCTAGGCCGAAATGAACCGAGGGCATTAGTGTCCAATTGATCATCTCTTAGCAGAGATTGTAAATTATACTGGAGGAGGACAACTGGCTGTGAACCAAACTGAGTAAGGAAGGCATGTCTAACTTGGAGGAAGTGAAATAAGTAGTGACTGAGTAACTCACATTTTTGCTCAAGAGCATCAAATGGGACAAGAGTGCCATTTACACACAGATGTTTAATCCTTTTAATTCCTTTGGAGGCCCACAGCCTTGAATCTGGGATAGATAAAAATTCAGGAAATAAAGGACTGATCCATAAAGGGGTGGTAGGAGACCAATTGTGTAGCTTCTCTTGATGTTTACAAACATGTATTTTCCAGGCTTTAATAACTGTTTTCATAGAGATAGTGAGGGGAAAAGGAGCCCGAGGACCCCTATATAGCGCATTCCTCAATGACTCATAAGACCCTATGCAAGCAGCCTCAAGAACCACCGAGGCATTTGTGTCATCTGATATCACCCAGTTGTGAGTATGTGAGAGTAGGGCCGCATAATAATATTTTTGGAGATCTGGTCAGGCTAGTCCCTCCCTGTGTCCAGGGCCTTCAAATAACCGGTTTGCTAAACCTGGGAGAGCTGGATTTCCATATAATTGATGAGACAATAGTATCAAATTGTTTGAAAAATGTGTTCGGTATCCAAGTTGGAGCATGCCTCACAGCATATTAAAAAAAACTGGCAGGATTTTCATTTTGATTAAATTTATTCTGCCAATGAGTGATAACTGGAGATTATCCCAAGCCTTTAGTTTAGATTTAAGCATAATAAGCAGGGGGTATAAGTTCAACTTGACGTAGTCTAGCAAATTGGAGGTAAGGGTGATTCCCAAGTAGCGCATGGAGGAGGCCCAGGACAAAGGGAGTGTGGGGTCAGCCAACTGTTTAGTCTGAGAATCAATGGGCAATATTTGTGATTTTCCCCAATTCACCCCCAACCCAGACAATTGTGTAAATCGGGAGAAGATACGGAGAGCCTCATTTAATGAGGATCCAGGGTCACAGAGGAAGAGCAGCAGATCATCAGCATATAGGGCCAGTTTTTCTGTAATCGAGCCAACCTGTAAGCACACCACTGCAGTAGATTGTCTAAGAGCAGTGATAGTGGCTCTATCACCATTGCAAACAGGAGTGGAGAAAGAGGACACCCTGTCTGGTACTCCTCTGAATGGGAAAGGGTATAGAAAGTCGGCATCCCAAGTTTAATTTGTGCAACTGGGGATTTGTATAGTAGATTTATCCACTTACAGAAATGAACAACAAAACCAAATACCTGTAACACAGACATCATATAACGCCAGCTAACTGTATCGAAAGCTTTTTCGATATTCGGCTTAACAACCACTTTAACTTTGTCCATGAAGTTCGTCAATTTCACATGTATGCTTTTTTTTTGGTCTCCTGTCCAACCTCCAAGAGTGAAAATATCCCTGTATAAGCTTGCTCTAGAGCTTACACAGTACTAAGGACTCTCTCTGCCCCTATATGAAATACACTGGGATAACCACCAATCACTGGTTGTGCTTGCACTACATTTCCTTTTTTTTTTAATCAAATAAAGTTTTATTGAAAAGAAAAGTAGGCAAACAAGATAATAAGCAAGAGTGCACAGCACTTCCAAGACAGCCTCTCAAACATCTTGAGCATCCTAGAAAAACATAAAATACAGTGTATAATATACTCATTGGTACATAATTAGCTTGCTTCTCCAGCTAAAAGACAGTACAATTTTGTAATGGATAGACAACAGAGTATTCACATTCCACTACAGCTAATAATGAGTGTACAATGAAATTGACCTATCAAGGGGACACGGCTCAACCAATGAGTAACCTATCCATCACCAATTCTAATGGACTTAAACCCTGGGGTATCCAGCCAAGGACCCCAAAGATTTTCCAATTTACAAGGGCAACCTCTGTGCTGGTGGATGTATTTTTCCAGTCTAATCTAAAATCTAAAATGGGAAATCATCTGAAATGCCCACAAGGCAAGATTTAGGCCTCATGCACACAGGACGTTTTTTGACTGTTTTTCAGCAGCTGTTTTCAGCTGCAGACGGTTTTTTCTACAGTCAATAAACCCTCCATCATGTTATCCTATGAGTTCATGCACACACAGGCTGTTATCAACTGTTTTTAACAGTGGCGTTTTTGAGCTGTAAAAAACCCCAAGAGCTGAGGGTTTTTTTGGACTGTCTTCAGCTGTAAAAACGTTCAAACACTTAAAAACGTCCAAAAACGCTAATCCCCAACGTTTTTGGATGTTTTAGACCAATTGAAAAAACGTGAAAAAAATCGAAAAAACAGAGGTAATATAACGCTAGTAAAAGCTGAAAACATCCCTGATAAGCTACTGAAGTTTTTTGGCTGTTTTTTTTAAGTCCTGAAGCCTTAGGGTCATGCAGGATAAAAATCTAAGTGTGTTTAGCATATGCATTACTTCCACCCAATAAGTGTGTAATTTGGGACACTGCCATGTTAGATGGATCAGGTCCCCATGATTCCTTAAACATTTACTATAGGTGAGTGTCTAGGATGCCTATTTTGTGTAACTTGATCATAGTAAGATGCGCCCTCAGGAGTATGTACAGTATAATTGCATGAGCCTTTGTGCCACGTTAAGGGAGCATTGGGGTACTGCCTGCAGCGCCACCTCCCACTAATCCTCCAAAAAAGGACCAAGGTCTCTCGCTCATCTCTCGCCTGTTTTCAGGGGGAAGGACGTCAAAAAATCATTAAGCAACATTGCATAGCAACATGAGGGAAGACCCTTTGTAGAGACTGAATTGGTCATCATGTTAAACATTGGTGCTGGGAACTGCAGCCACTCCACGGAGGAGCCCTGAACAGCTACAGCATGTTTGACTTCATTTTCCCTTTTAGTTACTCTGTTAAAGAAAGCAATAGTAACCATCAATTTTTTATACAAACTAATATATGATGATGGGAGATCATATTTCATGCCTGCAGTCATAGGCTTACATAACCTTCGGCTTGTAATATTTGAGCCTTTACTTATTATACTTGTCCTTGAGTATCAATGTAGACTGTTACATTGCCAACAGCTAGCAATTACCCATTCAAGCTTTCTTTTTCAAACTGATTTGGAAAATATGGCAGCTGGGTTGTACTCCTCAAACATGCTTTACCTGAAGATAGTATAGCTATCCTTTAAGGTGTGCAGATACCCAAAAATAAACAATCATCTATGGACTGAATTTTGAGCCCTAATTTATAACTATGAAGGCATGTTAATAATTTATTCATATTTAAATATTTAACTTTATTTACTTTGTATGTTTAAATTGTATTTCTATTGCTTTTGGCAAAGATTCCTGAGAAAATACATGAGGGCATGAAGAAGCAATCAAACCTTCAAACAATTTTTCATGAAATGCTAGGTAGACTGTCACACAACTGTGTTGGAATTGTTCAGATAGTACTATAATTCACAACCACGTATGAGTGTCTGATATATGGCATAAAGAAGATCTCTTTGTTCAGAAACAAACCTTACCCTTCCTTCACCCTACATCTGCAACCATTTTTCAAGTAATGCTCTATTACTGCCTGGATAGTGATACTTGGCAGTGGCAGCTTATCTATGGTCATCAAGGTGACAATAGCAGAGATAAATCAGGCACAACTTCATGGCTGGACATTTTGAGACACTGATTCAGTCCAAAAATGTAAAAAAAAATCTGTTGTGTGATAATCTTGATATTCACTTGTTAACCTCATCCTATTTATGGGCACCTAGTAATATAAAGGAAAATAGGGCTTTTTACATAATTGGATACCAAGGTTCAACGTATGGAAGCACAAAGGCTTACCTATCAGATCAATATACCCTTGTATACCTTACAGGATGAAAAATTCAGTGACTATCTCTGTCTAGGAATTCATAAACCCTACAACCAGGAGCTTTATTAACACCATAAATATTCAAAGTCTGGTTCCAAATCTCGAAGTCTAACAAATATGTCCATATGCATGTATAAGCAAGTCTCAACCCTATGAATGCAGCGGGTCTTGTAGCTTGTTTAAAAATGCCCCATGTATCTTTAGGCAGGTCATAGGAGTGTGAAGGAAAATGTGAAGAAAAAAAACATCATAAGTGCCAATATCCTTGATGACATTTGGCCAAATGACTCGCTGCATTTCCAGTGCCAAGCAGGCAGAACCATTGATACACACAAATAAAAATAATATATCTGGCACACAAGCAGGTGCTGTATCATTAAAATTGCCCCACAATTAAAACCAGGGGTAATGCTTAGTCCATGGTCCATGTGGGTCTATATCTAGACCATCAAAGTTTATCAGGTTGTAAGTGGGTGGCTGCTGTCTTCAGAGTAAGCCAGCTCTGTAAGGAAGCAAGTGGGGGAGAGAAAAGAAGTGGCACCTAAGTGCAGGGGTTTGGTAACATTTATTGCACACAGAATAAAAACCATTTACAGGATGTAAGTAGATAATCAGCTCAGCAATGTGGTAAAGGAGAGGGAGACCTGTCCCGGAACATTCCGCAGGTGTCACACCTTCTACAGGTAAAATGGTAATCCAGTAGGCAACATCAGAGTGTCCTGTGGCCACCAGAAAGCCATCAGCATGGAGTGAGGGCAGAAATGGCATGACCAGGAACAGCTAGGCAGGCACAGGCTACACTCGGAGCTCCAGCTCCTTCTACAGGCCTGTTGTGTGTAAGTGTTTTTATTCTGTGTGCAATAAATGTGTGCAATAAATGTTACCACACCCCTGCACTTAGGTGGAGCTTCTTTTCTCTACCCCACAGGCAGAACCATTGCTTAACTATGAATACATACTGTGTTGATCATGACTAATCTCAATTAATGATATTCTCTTGAAGCATTCTTTATGAACAGAGCTCTTGTTGGACTGTACAGTCCATAAGTCAAGATCCAACTTAGAAGAAAATACCTCTCCCTGGACCATACAGCCCACAGTCAAGAGCCTGCCAAAGAGCAAATATCTGTTACTTAACTGTTCCGTCAATCAGCATGAAGAACAAATACTGTAGTTCAATCTGAGTTTATTGAAGCATTTTTCATAAGATATAAGGGAAAAAAATACAGTATAGAGCCTCAACAAAAAAGGAAATAATGGTGGCCACAAAATATTGACACTTTGGGCCCAATTTGGACATTTTCACATAGGGATGTACACATTTTTGTTGCCAATGGTTTAGACATTAATGGCTGTGTGTTGAGTTATTTTGAGAGGACAGTAAATTTACACTGTTATACAAGCTGTACACTCACTACTTTACATTGTAGAAAAGTGTCATTTCTTCAGTGTTGTCACATGAAAAGTAAAATATTTACAAACATGTGAGGGGTGTACACACTTTTGTGAGATACTGTATATATATATATTTTTTTCTTTCATTTTTTGGCCTTGATCCAATTAAGGTATGTTCTAATAAAATGGGCATTCATGTTTGTTAGTGTCTGAGTTGCATTCTGCTTTTTCAAACTCAAATTCATTTAAAACATTTTATTGTCTGGAACTCAATACACATGTATTGTAACTGCAAAAAAAATGTATTCCTAGAATGACTTCTGTTTATTTTAGAGCAGGCTAGCAGTGCAACCTCGCCCTTGGTTTCAACATGTGCAGCATTGTTCCATCTTTAAACAACACCCAAGTGCCTACCATGTCTTTTTGTTCTAGTACTGAATTTCAGTCTAGTGAAATATCTTCATTGCAGCAATATTAAACATAATAATTTCATGGAATCCTAAGAATGTCCACTCTTGTTTATAACTCTGGATAATACCTTGTTAGGGAAAGAATGCGACTGTGATCAAGGATATTTAACTCTTCCACTTCTTGATACAGCCATTTTCAGTTTCTATTCTGTTATGTTTTGCAGTTTAGAATTGAAGGGAATACAGAACAGTTTTGTGCCAATTTTTATGCATTTTTTTAATTCCATACTAATGTTTTATACATTTTTTACTAGTTATATACAATCTTCATTTTACAAATAAACATTTAGTGCACCTTTAACACTGGTGTCAGTGAGAACACAGCAAGTTTTTTTCTTTCAGATGGTCTCTTTTTGTTGAAAATAAATGTAGAGTCATACAGAGAAGGAAGAATCACTCCTCTGACTTCTTCAGCCGTTTTGAACTTTAGCCGTTGAGCTCTGTAAACTGAATTTTGTTCAGCAAATGAGTTCAGGTGGGCTGGAAAAATAAATATGAGAAATGGAAATGTAATATTTTGTATTTTAGGCTGGGTTCACGCTTTTGACAGGCTCTCTATGGAGCCGGTTCACATATTTCCGCTGCGGCTCCAGTGCGAATTTGCACTGGAGCCCTGTGTGTTTTTTGGTCCATTTCAGGTCTGAATTCAGCCAAAAATTTGGGCTGAAATCGGACCTGAAACAGTGAACCAGGATGCACCAGACAACTGCTGGGAGCCGAATGCAAAGATAGTGTGAACCCAGCCTACATTAGATCTGATCACTTATAGAAGACTAAATATGACATATAACTTCACAAATTGTAGTCAATCTGCAGTTTTAACTAAAATAACCACTAGTTATCCTGCCAGGAGGGTCCTTTGTTAGGCATGTGTCATTACAGCATGACAACTGTCTCTCAGTTGTGCTACTGCATTGTCACCCTGTGAGATATCCCCTTTAGTGCAGACTACAAGTGGCTGTGCGAATACATATTGCATGCCATGCCCCCCACTGTTGTGATCATGAAGCTGGTCCAAACCAATGATATGTGGTCAGTGCTGGAGTGAGTGCAACTAGACAGGAAATGGCTAAAACCGCAAAAGGTAAAAACACAATTTTATTAAATAATTAGAAATGGTAATGGTTTATGACAGTGCTTTAGTAAAGTAAATGCCATACATATAGGGTTTATGATTAAACACCATTGGGTGGGAAATGCACCAAGATGTTAGTTGAGACAGGTCATATTTGTGCTTATTTATGTTAATTCTCCTATTGCCTGTGGATATGGTCTATAGTGGCACAGCATAGAAGACCGCAACCAATTAAAATAAAATATAATCTTTATTTGTACAATGTATTATTTAATTGTACTCATTTTGGCAGTTATTTGGCTTCTTCAGGACATATATATTATATATATGTATATATTAGGGAAGTAGAACCCTCTCAATATTTTGTGATAATCAAATATAAACTTATATACTGTACAGACCGAGATGGCAATAGTCCAGTGAAGATGAGATGGAAATTTCCTAGTGCCTGTAAGGTCAACGCCAGTTATATGGCATTTTAAGGACCCAGACAAATGGAAAGGGCAGGCTATATAAGACAACACATGTATTAATACACACAACAAATGTTAAATAATATGCAGGATTAAACTATTTAATATTTAATATGGTTTCTTTGCGTATTAATACATGTCTTGCCTTATATAGTCTGCCCTTTCCATTTGTCTGGGTCCTTAAAATGCCATATAACTGGCGTTGACCTTACAGGCACTAGGAAATTTCCATCTCATCTTTACTGGACTATTGCCATCTCAGTCAGTATATAAGTTTATATTTGATTATCACAAAATATTGAGAGGGTTCTACTTCACTAATATATATGGGACACAAGGTTGTTGTTGTTTTTATCTTTTTTAACATTGTACAAATAAAGATTATATTTTATTTGGTTGCAATCCCCTATGCTGTGGCGCTATAATCCATATCCATAGGCAAGGGGAGTACTCTCCAATTGGTACCTATCTCTTTCTCTACTACTGGGACAAGGCTTTTAGCCTAGGTTCAAATTGACAGCAGGTTAGAAATCGTGCAAGTTCAGCTGAACTTCGATTTCATACCCGCATGTCAGTCTGACTTCGGGAGCAATTTCAAAGATAACTGTGTGGGTTCATGCACAGATGCCTATTGAAATCACACCCGAAGTTGCCAAACGTAGTACAGGAATTACTTTTGGGAATCGGTGCGGCGTAGCACCAATTTGGACGGTGCTATTGCCGTTAATAGCCGCGGATTTGGCATGTCAAATCACATGCCAAATCGTACCAATGTGAACCTAGGCTAAAGTCTATTTTTTTCTATATTTATGTTAACAAATCTTCTGATTACTGCAAACGACTTCAGGGAGCATCGTTTGCTCTTCAAATTTACCTGCAGCCCAGGCAAGGTAAGGGTGCTATGGAGCAGAAGCGAATGGATGGCAGCTGTTTCTTTGCCAGAAGAAGTGCATTTTTTATGGTTTAAATCTACTTTAAGGCTCATTTCACACTACTGAGATGTGCTTTTGATGCAATTTTAAGTGTGATTATGTAGTGCGACTTTGATGCAACTTCAAATGTCGTTAGCATAATTTATGGTGCCAAATCACATTGAAATCGCACCAATAAGAACATTTTACAAAACCGCACCACACAAATTCGCATTGATGTGAATAGGCACCATTGAAAATAATGTGATCTCCCTTGTAATGCGATTCTGTGCAACTCAAGTCGCATCAGAAATCACACTAGTGTGAACCAGCCCTTAATTACTAACAAAGGCTTTTAAAATCACATGCTCCAGTCTTGAACAACAGATGAAGAAAATGTAAACAAAACTGTACAAACTCCCTTTACAAGGACACTTTTGAGTATTTTACAGACTTAAGGTATCCGAATATTTAACTGGGTTAAATTATTTGCAAATGTATAGCAGCATTAAACCACAAAGCAAAAAGTTATTATATATTTCAGCTTGCCAATCCTAAAATGTGGCAGCTGCATTTATTTATCCATTTATTTTCTTGTTTTCAATTTTCTCTTGATGACTAGTAGGTCTGTTATTTTTCAACTTCCTTAGCAGACCAAGCTGTGCAGCAAAAGTGGAGACAAGTGTCCAAAAAAGCTAGATGGTTGGGATAAACCACTTAAAGCGGAGTTCCGCCCACATAAATGTTTTTTTTTTCCTTCCATCAGCTTATATAAATAATATCAATAAAAGTATTGCAATCTGTAATAGCCAATATTATCTTTTGTTTTTCTTTTAGCTTACTGTGCAGAGTTCGGTTCCCTGGGCATTTCCATTTTGATTGTGGGCATCTGAATCCCACTCGCACCTTCTTCCTGGAAGAGGTGCATGCTGGGTAACCAGCATGCAACTCCAGATCTCGCGCATGCACAGTGAATCGCCAGGTGCAGCGATTTTTAACACAGGGATGCCCACGGACTCCTGGGAAATGATGATTCACATTTCCCAGGAGCACTGGCGACACAGGAAGTGATGCGGAGCGCCGTGGAGCAGGAAGTGGCAGATTAGATGCCACTGCATAGCAACAGGGCACTTCTGGTAGGTTAAACATTTTTTTTTTCTGCTAATGTTGTTCTGTATATTTTAAGGGTTGGGAAAATGTAAAAATGTTTTCTGGGTGGAACTCCACTTTAAAGCCCCATACACACAGGCGGCATTGGTCGGTTCAATAGAAACAAATATATTTGCATTTCCATGTTCTGTGTATTGTGTACTGTGGGAGACCAGATATAGTGAATGTAGGGTCCTGGGTTTAGTAACACTTTAATGTAAAAATATACATTTATAAGTTATTCTATATTATTTAAATGAATTCTGTATTTTTACTATTAGACATTACAAGTTGCATCCATGACAAACTGTGATAGGCTTTCTACTCAAAAATCCCATGCACTGGCTGCATCCTTTGTTGGCTTCTCAGGTTTACAGACTATTTAAAACATTGCAGTCTTTGCAAGAATTCCATTTTCTAACTACAAATGGTAAATATGAATTATTTATGTTCCATATTTCTCAGTTATCTAAAAAAAATAATAAGAAAATATGCACAAAACAATTTATACTACTTGCGCAACTTTTGCATCATAGATCTGTCATGGAGGTGTAACGAGGAAGTTGAGCGCAGACATAATCAGACCCCTGTATCCCACTTTAAGGCCCCATGCACACAGGGCATTTTTACAGCTGCTTTTACCAGCATCACTTTTTTTTTAAGCTTAAAAATGCCTCTCCATGTTATTCTATGTATCCATGCACACATAAGCTTTTAGGAGCTGTAAGTGACATAGGTGTTTTCAGGCTGCAAAAAAACCCCATGGCCAGCGCGTTCTGAAGATTAGCGTTCCAGCAGTAAAAAAAATATTTGACACTGCTAAGCGCGGCTTAACGCTGCATACAGGGTTAAGCGTTTTTTTTTGACATGTCAAAATCAATGGTTCACTATTAGAGCCGTCTTAACTGTCCCAACTTTCAGCCCATTGATTTGAATATTAGTCGCATCCAAATCAGATCATCATGATCCGACTTGTGCTTTGAGAATCTTGAAGGCGAACACCGCATCAAAATTTAAATAAAAAACAAACAAAAAAAAACGGCATGGGTCCCCCCACCCCAAGATCCATACCAGGCCCTTTGAGGTTGGTATGGATCTTGAAAGAGAACCCCATGCCATAATGAAAACAAAAATAGCATGGGCCCCCCCCCCAAAATCCATACCAGACTCTTACCCAAGCATGCAGCCCAACGGGTCGGAAATGGGGGGGGGGGAAAGCGAGTGCCGCCCCGGACCATACCAGGCACACGCCCTCAAAATGGGGGGGGGGTGGCTGCTTTGGGGTGAGGGATCTCCACCCCCCCCCCAAAGCACCTTGTCCCCATGTGGCCTCTTTCCGACAACCAGGGGCGGTTGTCATGAGGGCCTGCGGGCAGGGGGTTTATCGGGATCTCAACGCTTCCTTTTTATTTACACTACACTGCCTTTTTTGAGGGTGAATTGGGTACAATGTACCCCATACTCATTCACATGGGGGGCGGGATCTGGGGGCCCCCTTGTTGAAGGCTGAAGAGCCTGGTGTGGATTTTAGGGGGGCAGTGTTGGGGCGCGCCTTTTTTTTGGTGTGGAGTTTCCCCTCAAAATCCATATCAGACCGAAGGGTTTGGTATGGTCTTGGGGGGCCTCCATGCCATTTTTTTTTTCATGGCGTGGGGTTCCCCTTGAAGATCCTCAGAGCACAAGTCGCATGCCACAATCATGATGATCCGACTGGGATGCGACTTCCATTCAAATCAACAGGCTAAAAGTTGGTTCAGTTAAGACGTCTCTCATAGGGAACAATTGACTTTGACATGTCACTTGTGCTCTGTAGTAAGGGTGGAAAAAAGAAAATAGATGAGGCAGAGAAACACTGCTAAACGCTAACGCGGCTAAATGCGCATTAAAGCCAATGCAAAAAGATACTAAAAGCGTGTTTTTACAGATGCTTTTTCCCTGGCGTTGGTAGTGGCTTTGCAGCTCATTTTTTTCTAACGCCCTGTGTGCATAAGGACTTTGTTTATGTAAACCCTAGCAATGAACTTCTGTGAATCACTAGTAGTCTGTTAAATATAACATTTTATGTTTTCTATGTTCAAAAAGCGTAAAAAAAAAAAAAAACAAATACCTGTCAATACTGCTAGAAAACATGTGAGCTGGAAAGTAGTACCACTGCCGTCCATAGATAATAACGGCCTTGCTGGTCTCCAACTCACTGATAGCAAAGTCAGTATTCTGGCCTTGATGGCACAAGACAAACATGACCATTATATTGTGATGATGTATGCAACAACTGTCATCATTACTGCCTGCCTTTGAGTACAGGGTTCTTTTTATTTTCAGTTAATACTGGAGAAGTGTACCAAATCTCAGACTGGTTAGTATGGATTATATTACTCATCTACCTTTGCTCCACGTTAGTTAATGACCTTAGTGACTTTCTCAACGTACTTCACATACATCAAGGGAAATTCAATCACCTCTCAAGTATTCTGAAGCACATGGGTCGAATGCCCTTATGATCATGCTTATGAGATGCTAAGAGCCCAGCCTCTTCATTACTGAATTAACCAGCTGAAACATAACATTCCCTGGTCACATAGGCTTTATCTATTTAGCTGCAAGCTCTTGTCAATGGCAATCTTCCAGTCGCTGCTCAGCAATCATCAAGTCATTGTTAGAAAATAGAAGGTCTGTTGTGATGAGTTGTTATAGGTGTCACTAATTATAATTATTCAAAACAAATAGGAGAGCAAAAAACACTGGGGCTAATAATTTAACTGCATTCATAAATGACAGCTAAAGTTCAAAAAGCATACATTCATATTTGTCCAGCTGAAATGCATTTTAATTTTTTAGTTTTGCAGAGTGGGAAAGGATTAGAACCCCTGTGAGGTTTACACTGCTATATCGGGCTCCTTTAGAAAGATTTCATGATGGCAACGGTTTCATCGGGCTGGAAGCAACATAAATAATCTCCAGCAGCAAAATAGACAGAAGAAAAAAAAAAACTTTTTTTTTCAGTAAAGTAGTGGAAGTCTAGAATCTGACAGCTTTTTTCCTCTCTGTGTCCCTGTTGCAAATTTTCCCTCACTTCCTGTCTAGTGACTCCACAGAAACTGCTCTCCTGACGCCCCATACACACAATCAGAATATTGTACAAAAAATACCGCTTTCAAAGAAATTGCATGATAATCTGATCGTTGGTACACAGCTTTCATCTAAAATTTTCTGAAGGGAAAATTACAAATTTTTTTCTTGTATGATACCAGATCATTAAATTTTCGTTTAAGGAGTACAGTTTTCGTCCGAAAATACAATACAAATACATTGTTTACAAGGAAAAAACGCACTTACATGTGTTAGCAGCCAGCAAAAACAGTCAGAACAAAAACTGTATATACACAATAATGCCAATAAATGCAGCGCTAAGATTAAAGTGGTTAAATAAACATAATAAATAATAAAATAGTTCATATGTGAAAAAGTGAGTGACAAAATGTGTCCATAAGCAATCAGTGATCCAAAGGTAAATAATAGATTACACCATGTGATCCACCACTGATAACAATGGACCCTTACCAAACTGATATGACTTTATCACAGAGTCAAATATTCCCGATAAAAATGATAAAGACCATGGAAGGAATCATCCAATCACAAGAATGCAGATGGATCAGAGCACCAATCACATGGAAACACAGGGACTTCTCATTCCAGTTAACGCCCAGTATGATTGGAAAACTAGATAGGTACAGATGAGACACTTGCTGCACACCCCACAAAATCATTTAAAAAAAAAATATCGAAATGTTCTCCCAAGGAGGGTTTTTTTTAGCAGCAAAAGTAAATCAAAATATTTTCTTTAAAATAGATTTATTTTATTTTTATCATGTATCAAAAGGTCATCTTTGTAAAATTCAATATGAAAAGATTTCTTGGAATTAAAAACATGAGCTCTGGTTGTGCAACTTAGGGCTTTCTATCAACAATTACAGTTGTATAATGGTTTTAACAGTGAAAAAAAGACTTAATATACAATACGGTATCAACTGTCGGTATGCCGACGCGTTTCGACCATAAATTTGTTGAGGTCTTTATAATCTTTTTTTAGTCTTTTTTCATTGTTAAAATCACTGTATGGTCTTCCTACATTGAGAGTTGGAGTGACTGATCCTTATACCCCTGGCTGAGGAAAGCCACAGGCACTTTTCTAATATAGCTCTGGTAAACCTCTCCATTTTTGGTGGTGGATTGCACAAAGATATTGTTTGCTGCACCTGGGTGTCATGATATTGGTTCCGTATGGATTATCATTAATTTGGAGAATCCAATAACTTATTTGCTCTATTCATATAGACCAGGGGGTAGGCAACGTGCGGCCCTCCCTGCAGCTGTTGCAAAGTCCCATCATGCCTCAGAGTAATTGTACCATTCAGCCTTGCAATGACTCATGGGAAATGTAGTTCTACAACAGCTGGAGGGCCGCAGGTTGCCTGCCCCTGATATAGACTGTCACCTTGGATATTTCCAGCACCCATTTAATCATCTTTTTGGACACATAAATTATCTTTTTGGACATATTTATCTTCAGGCTCATAGCCGCTGTTAATCTGATGCGATTTGATTATCCTATTGCAATTTTAGGCTCATTATTTGAACAATTTCTTCATATCTACTTAGCGCAGCCTTTTGTATATCTTTAGTTTATCTATTATACTTTATTGGGTGTATTGGCTCCAGCTTTATTCTTTTAGACTCCAGCGCGGTATCATTCCCTACAATTTTTTATGTAGGGTTGCCAGCCACTTATCTCTGGGATTTATCCAAACAGTCCAGGTTTTTACGTATGTGTCTGGGTTTCAGTCCGCCTGAAACCCGGACACATTTTTCAGATTGAACTGTGGCTCGCCAAGTAACAGTCACACACAAATCTGTTAACTCAATTTGGCCACACCCACTGTTCGCCTTGGCATGTGTAGCACACCACATTACTACTCTCCCTGGGGCACCCAAAGGTGTTAAGGTCTTTTGAAGTCCTATAATGTATACTACAAACAAAATTGCCATGCGCTGCTAAAGTGTTCGGGTTTGGCATGAAGAAAAGGTGGCAACCCTATTCCACAGTGAGTATAACAAGCATGCTTTACTCCATATACAGACTTATTTTACTGTTGTGGGTTTAGTAACAGCTGGGCTTAAAAATATTTTTCTGTTTTCCTTTTCAGTAGTGGTCAATTGTACTGAAATTCTTCTACTTCTTATCACAGCGTCAATGTTCTTTCAAGTACTTCTCCTTAAATATGCTTGTCTATTCATCATCATCTTTTTTAGCTGCAATGTGTGGTCTAGCAGAATTAAATTTTCAAGTTTTGACATTGTTTTATATAATTCTTATTACAAAAAATGTTTATTTTACAAACATTTAATATGGGCTGCACACCTGTCATATGAAGCCCTGCAAAGCAAGGTAAAGGGGAATGAATCACTCCTCTGACTCATTTAGATCTATGTAATTTGAGCTTCAACTATTCACATCTGTAAATGGGGGTTTTTAAAGCAAACGATAAAGGTTAGCCCGGCAAACATTTGAAAAACAGAAATTAAAAATATAAAATATTCATGTGCAATTTTAATCTGCATAGGACTACAAACCTGAAAAAAAATATTTTAATGTTAACTCCTTGTCTCTTCAATTGCTCATTCTTTTTCAACAATAATCTCAAGTGTTCTCTCTGATGTTTTTACCAGTCACTACTGGTGGGTCAGTGGTCGATACCTATCTGATGTGGAAGAGATTTTAACAAGATATGGCCCATTAACTCAATGGCCATTGAAGCCAATTGTAAGGTGTTAATGCTCTGGGAGATGGTGCACCTCGCTCTTTCACAGGGTGTGCTGACACAGGCATGTTAGATTAGTTGTTATTGGACATGTGTCTGCCAATCGATATGCGCAATCTTGGAGAAAAAGTCCATAGGGGGTTGTATAAAACTTACAACCAGAGGGATGCCCCTACTTTTGTTTTAAACATATAACTTTTGCCTTTGCTGCTGCTAAGCAAAAACATTGAAACTGACCACTCTCAATGGTCCAACAAGTCGAGCGCAAGATTTCTTGGTACTTAACAAGAAACTTTCTTTGATACCACATTCTATGCATATATTTCAAAAAGTCTGGACACCTTGGATAACACATTACATGTCTCCAAACCTAGACCAAGCACTGCTCACCATATAAAGAGCATTGGAGCCTAAGTGTAGAGCAGGGCTAGGCAACCTGCCGCCCTCCAGCTGTTGCAAAACTACAAGTCCCATCATGCCTCTGGGAGTAATTGTACCTGTCAGCCTTGCAATGCCTCATGGGAAAAAGGGATTTTTTTGTATAACTTACTGTAAAATCCTTTTCTCTGAGTTCACTGACAGACGCAGCCTTCTTATGACACATGGGGTTATGCTCATCCTACTAGCAGTAGCCTAGGCAAAACAAACAAAAGTGTAGGTTGGCCCCTCCCAGGGGGCCGTCCTCACCTTAGCATATAATCCCCCTGCTCTGTACAGCACATCAGTTCGTAACAAGCCGTACAAAACTAACGCAGAGGGGTGGGTGCTGCATCTGTCAGTGAACTCAGAGAAAAGGATTTTACGGTAAGTTATACAAAAAATCCCTTTTTCTCTTCCGTTCACTGACAGACGCAGCCTTCTTATGACACATGGGGACGTCCCAAACCTGTGCCAATCAAGAGGGGTGGGCAAATCATAACAACTGTACCCAACAGAAAAACGCCCTCTCAGGCGGCGCTAACCGCGCCTATACTGCCGCTTGCAATACCTTGCAGCCAAAAGCAGCACCCGAGGATGCCGAAACATCAATTTTGTAAAACTTAGTAAACGTGTGCACTGAGGCCCAAGTAGCTGCCTTGCACACCTGAGACACCGAAGACTGGTGTCTAAACGCCCAGGAAGTACTAACTGCCCTGGTGGAATGAGCCATGACTGGGAACAGGGGAACCTTACCCTGAATCTCATATAAGTCACGGTCTTCCGTATCCAACGAGATACGGTAGCTGACGAGACCGCCATACCTTTGCGCGACCCTTCAGTCAGCAAAAATAAAGAATCAGACTTCCAAAAGGAAGCTGTAGAACTTAAATACACCCACAAGGCCCTCACCACATCCAAAGAATGCAGCTCAACTTCTTTGGGATGTGACGGGTGCGGGCACAATGAGGGGAGAACAATATCCTCATTTAAATGAAAGGAAGAAACCACCTTCGGAAGAAACGAAGGGGAAGGCCGCAGAACTGCCTTGTCCTTATGGAGGACCAAGTAAGGTGACCTGCAGGATAATGCAGCTAACTCCGACACCCGCCTGGTGGATGTGATAGCCACTAGAAAGGCCACCTTCTGCGACAACAACTGTAAGGGAATGTCCCTAATTCTTTCATATGGTGGCTTCTGCAACACAGAAAGCACCAGATTCAAATCCCACGGTGCCAAAGGCAACCGTATCCGAGGAGCCACATGATGTACCCCCTGTACAAATGTACGGATCAATGAATGAGACGCCAAGGGCTGTTGAAAAAGAACCACCAGGGCCGAAATCTGCCCTTTAAGCATATTTAACGCCAGGTTCTTGTCCAGTCCTTGCTGTAAAAATGACAGTACTCTGGATACTCTATAAGAGCGGGGGTTCCAACCCCCTGCCTTGCACCAGGTAATATAGGCCTTCCAGGTCCTATGATAAATCTTACGTGAGGAACTCTTGGGTGCTTTTATCATAGTAGGGATTACGGAGTCAAAGACACCCCTCTCCCTCAATACCTGGGACTCAATAGCCAAGCCGTCAAAGCCAGCGGGAGTAAAGCAGGGCGCTGGATGGGCCACTGAGCCAGTAGGTCCCCGCGGAGCGGAAGATGCCACGGAGCCTCTGCCACCCTCTGTACTACGTCGCCGTACCAAGGATGCCAGAGCCAATCCGGAGCTACCAGAATTGTTGGGATTCCCCCCGCCTCTACCCCGCGTACAACCCGCGGTAGAGCCCCTAGAGGAGGAAAAATGTACAGCAACTGATACTGACCCCGAGGCCTGTGAAGCACTGCCCCCCGAAGGATCAGAGCCGCGTCGGCGGCTGTTGCTGTGCTTCTTGTTCCACCCTAATGGTTTACCTACGCCACCTCCGTGGCATTGACCGACTGAACCAGAACCGGGCGGTGCAGCCTCTCTGTCCAACGGGACAGGTAAAGCCTGCTCGCTCTCAGTTCCGGTACCTACATCGACCAATTGAGGGGAGGACAACTTCTCCCCCCCTTTACGGCCGGAACCTGAATCCCCCAAACCAAGGGTTCCCGGGACTGACACTCCGACCTGATCGGCCTGTCCAGGGATAGAGGAGATTTGTCCCACCGCGACAACATTGCCTCTCGCAGGAGCCGAGTGTTCTGGGCGTAAGGTATCGCTTCGCAAGTCGACACCCTGAGCCCCAACACCCGTATACAGAACCGTAAGGAGAACCACTGGCGCGATCACGGGGTTCGCCCAGCCTGAAGCGTTAGACGCTTGCTTGGTGTTAAGAACACCCCTGTCTGTACCGTGTCCGGAAACAGACCTAGGTACTCCTGCTGGCAAGCTAGCGTTAATGATGACTTCTGACTGCTGAGCACCTGACCGGCACCTAGAAGCACCCCCCGACGCTCCTGCGGGAGCCTCAAGTTTGAGGGGAAGGACTTTTCTGGGGGCAGAGAGCTGCTTGCAACCCCCAGAAACCGGCCCCCTACCCGTGAGGCGGGTGGGGGCAACCCATCATGCGGAGGCAGACTTGTCCTCCGCTTTTTCGGACTTACGCTGCCAGGGCCTCTTGCTGTGGCCCGTGAACGCCTTACCGGCCTTGCCCGCTGGGCCAGGCGCCCGAAAAAACTTCTTCTGACCAGAAGAGACAGGACCCTGCCTACGACGACGATCTCGTCGCTTCGGCTCTGGAAGGAAAGTACTCTTCCCTCCCGTGAAATCCTTAATAATTTTATCCAACTGTGGGCCAAACAGACGCCCTCCCTGAAAGGGCAGGTCTGCCAGAGCTTTCTTTGAAGCCTGGTCGCCCGACCAAGAGCGGAGCCACAGCACCTGCCTGATAACAATTGAACAAACAGACATTTTTGACAATATGGGGAGAAGTTCCAAAGCAGCATGGCCTATGTAGCGGAGACCCTCTTCCAAATGTTGCACTCGCTGTACTTCAGCCTGTGCACATTCACCAGACAAACTAGTGCGCAGCGCGGCAGCGTGCTCACGAAGAGACTGTGCCGCCATAGCAGTCGCTAGCGCTGGCCGCATAGCTGACCCAGCCAACAAGAATAATGCTTTAGACACTGTCTCTGTGCGGTGATCAGCAGCCCCTTTAAAGGATGGCGACCCCTCCAAGGGGATGGTGGTTGCCTTATTCACACGAGCCATGGCAGGGTCCACCACCGGGGAAGCCCATCTCTTAGTAAAGCTTTCCTCAAAGGGGTAGCGAACAGCAAAGCTTTTAGGCAAAGCCAAGGAACTTGGTGGCTTACGCCATTCCTTGAACACTGCCTGTTCAAACACCTGATCATAAGGGTAAGCCCTAGGGGACCTAGGGGGTCTAAGCGGTCCACAAACATATGCAGACTCATGCGACTCCCCTGTTTGGTCCAGTCGCATAGAGTCGCGACTATCCACAGGTGTGACCACTGAAGCGCTTTCTAGATCTGAATCCTCCCCTCAGGAAAGAGGGAGGGGTAGGTGCTTCTGGGGGCCCCTCGGAACAGGCACCCCTGCCCGGGGGAGGAACTCCCCAAACACCGCCCTCAGCTGTTACAAGGACACAAATGCTCCTGGGGTGGACTGTAGATCTGCAGGTACCCCTGCCATAGAATTGCCGGCCTCTGACATCTTAGCCCGGCACCCCCGCTGTGTAACCACCACCTCTACCCCACAAATCAGCCAGGGAGACCCGGGCGGATTACACCCACCACTACCAGCACCCAGAAAGCGCCAGCTATACTTGGTGTTTAAGAGCAATGCCCATGAACTGCTGCACGCCAGGAGCTTGTTACTGTGTGTCAGCCATGCTGTCCAAGCAAAAACCGGAAGCCCACACCCGTTTTTAAGGACTTCCTGCAGAAGGACTGCAATTCTCCCAATCGACCACTGGAGGCTGCCAGAGAGCAGGCTGGAAACCACGTGGTTCTCAAATAATGGACACTGCCATTACACACGTGCGGTCGGCCACGAACGAGCGGTGCTCTAAAATCCAATGGCGACGACCCACCTAACACATTGTTCCGGACGGTCGGTGCAGATTCGAACGGTTAGTGCAAAGGTGCCTGCGGGGGATTGAGGTGGGAGGGGGAGTGGGGGAAAGGCCTCTAACAGACCCCCACCGGCTGACCACCACAGAGCTGCCCAGGTACCCGCTCTCCATGCCTCTAGGGTGGAAGAGGGGTTCACTCACCAATCCGACGGGCGCAGCGGGTAGCCACCCGGAGCAGACCTACCTCCCCGCAAGAAGGCATGCTGCTGGCCAGTGTTGGCCGGACTGGGGAA
>BLSH010400845.1:715802-748720 GCA_018402905.1 Glandirana rugosa
AAAGAAGCAATACAAAATAAGAAGATACTTTATATCTCCTAGACAAAAATTACGATACTGATGGATGAGGACTCCTTATAGATTCTAATTAGTAATAACTTTACGTGACCCAAGAGGGACGGAAAGGTACCGTCTCATGTCACAAGTATAACAGACAAGAAAACATATTTAGTGACAGTATGGATATGCATTTGCGTATTTCACATACATTAGTAAACATTAACAGGTGAATGGATGTAATAACAGGTACAGAGAGGCAACTTGGGAACCAAGCCCAAGTAAAATTTACTTGATTATTTATAAATTTAAAATAGAACATAGGATAAAAACTAGGTTAGCCCACATCCCTAACACATGTATAAAGGCAGAAAGGACCCCCACTGGGACTTTTTCAGGGAAACCAACTCATCAAAAATAGGATACAAGATAAAATTTAAATATTTATTAGTTCATTTAAAATGAACCCGAACCAAGGGTTCAACGGAGAGACATGGACAATAATGTAGGTAAGTGGACAATTACAAATGATTACATACACTTTATGCGTTTACGTATAGGTATGACAGTGATTTATACAAAAGAACAGACAATATGAACACTGTACTCTGCCATGGAAAGGCAGGGAGAACCCAGTGCATTTCAATAATGATTAATCTTAGATATTCCTCAGGAGTAGGTAGTCATAGCATTAAAAACAGATCCTCTATATTTCATAGAAGAATAAAACATAACGAAGAAAATGAAAACCATGTTCAAATGTATCACATCAAACAGCATTATTACTCATAATTCTCATGTCAATTTAAATACTGACCATAAGGCACAAAAAGGGTCAATATGAGTATGTACAGGCTAAATGAGATCTATGTTCCAGTCCAAGAAGGAGGTGAGATGAGAGAAGTAAATCTTGAAATTTAAGAGCTTATCTGAGTGTCCCGTTAGGGTAGCGTAAACAGGGAGCTAGTTCTCCGTTCAGGCAACTACTCTTATGGTAATACGCGTCTGGAGCCTGTTGGATAACTACCAGAGAGACACCCACAATCTTGTGGTCATGGGCGTAGGGGACCTGCAGAGAGACTGCCGGGAAAACATCTGGTAAATGGGTCACCAAGGTGGACGGATTCAGTGGGTATCATGAACCCAAGTGGTCTCGGATCAATGAAATAGCAGTATATACTGATCCTAACAGAATAGGACCGGAGTCCTGTGTGGTAACTGATCACTCCTACCAAAGTAGGGGGATATCCATGTTTCTTGGTGTCCAGAATGTTAGTGATCCGGAGTCCCCATGTGGGAGTAGGCCCTGTTTCATACAAAGAATTCAACAAGAAGACAGTGGCGTAAGGATTCTGACTACAGTCACAGTTTCTGACACCCGCCTTTCTTTGCATTATTGCCCCACCACCTTAGTGAAGTGGTTTGGATACCTTCAAGGAAATAGAGAGAGAAGAAATAAAAGTAAACACAGAAGGCCAGGGGAGAGATCCTTATGATGTAGTAGTTTATAGTAGCCTTTTAAACCAGGGTGCCCAGGCACCCTGGGTGCCTTCAGGTTTCTTCGGGAGTGCCTTGGCAAAATGCATAGAAACTGCAAAACAACTGTATACAAGCCAGTGGGTAGATCCAACCAACCTTTTAATTCTACAAAGCCACAGGTT
Source organism: Glandirana rugosa (assembly GCA_018402905.1). Taxonomy (NCBI): domain Eukaryota; kingdom Metazoa; phylum Chordata; class Amphibia; order Anura; family Ranidae; genus Glandirana; species Glandirana rugosa. The sequence goes on from BLSH010400845.1 coordinate 717,461, forward strand.
TTCATTGTGCACCATTACAACCTTCTAGCTGTCAGCATCCTAACAACCCGTGATGTCATTGGTTGAGAAGGAGGATGTCGAGCACCTGCACGGCATCCTTGTTTGATCCTCCCCTGCCCGTCTCCATCAGCTCTGGGGGTCACATTAGCTGAGAAACTGAGGATGAAGAGAAACATTGGAATACTACTCAGTACAAGTGTGCAAAGGTATATTTGCTTTGGAAGAATAAATCACCTCTAGCTTTGGCTGTCCTACGTGAGTGGATGTTACTTACTGCATTATGTAAAACTTAGTTTCATTTTTGACATTGTGCCTCAAGGTTGTGGAGAATTTTAAAGGGTGCCTAGACTGAAAAAAGGTTTAGAAACACAGGTTTAAAGATAGCTAAATACAATGTATAAACAAAGGATAAAATGAAAAAATGTACTCACATTTGTGAAGTTGCTGAGATCCCATACGGGAAGACAGTCAAGGGCAAACTTTCTCAAACTTTTCAGGAACCAATGAAATAACTTTCTGCTCTCAGGGAACCCCTGCTAAAAATTACTATATCTACAACTCATGATACATTAGTGTGATGTCAGTGGGAAGAAACCTCCTTCCACTTGTGGTCATTGGGAAGAATTACCCTCTTACAGATGGCTAAAAATATTAATGGTGTCAGTGGGATCTGAGAGGCAGAAATTGCTCACTGCACAAGGAACCCCTAGCAACATCTGGGGAACCCTGGTTGGGGAATCCTGTCCTAGGGTGAAAGCCTGCACAGAATATAGCTGTCCTCGTGCAGAAGTGGTCATACTCAATGCTAGGTAGGGTGACCCAAACCATCATATGCACTGCAGTACCTGGATTCCAATGTACTTGCGGAAAAAAATCTTTTTTAGCCACAGAATAATGTAAAAAACATTATTTAATGTTTTTACATTATTCTGTGGTTGATAAATATCAGTCATATGAAGAATAAGCTTCTCAGCTTCTCCTACTCCTTGCCTCTGCAGACACCACTTTCCAATCTTTTGGGGCTTAAAGATTTCTTGCTACATTAACAAAAGTAGCTGGAGCTGTTGAACATACAGTCCTGCAATGGTGAGCAGTGTCGCGCTGGTAGAAGCCCTAAATCTAAGGAGCATTTCTGATGAGGAGCGCAGTGACATGCATGCCCTTTGCATTCTCTGTGCTTGTGATCTGTCAGGCACAGGGAACTCATTAGACAGTATACGCATAATATACAAAAAGGAGCTTACAGTTTAGCTGTTGCTGATGGGCCATGTCCCCTACACTGCATATATTGTGCTCTTCCAGATTGTGATTTGCTACTTGTACGTATTTTTGATACCTGGAAGGTATTGTAATGTTTTTCTGGTACAATATTTTTTATTGTAAAAAAGGAATAACATATTGACAAACGTTCACCCGCACAGGGGTATAGTGCAAAGAGTACAACAGAGAGGCGACTGTTATTGGTAATAGCTATCGACCGGGCTAACCCAGAGGTCCACATAATTCCTGAGCCTAAGGGCCAGATAACTGGGGCCCTAGATGTAGGTGCACAGAGTATCAACAACGGAGTATCAACAAAGGGAGTTGCTTATACTGTTCCCTTAAATACCCCCAACACAGTGCGAGAGGAACATTCGGTAGAGGGATACAGAAAATTTGCGGTGAAGCGGCAGTGGCTGCATATCAACTGGAGGCAGCCCTCAATCCGAGGATCCAAGATCACCCCAAGGCAAGAAAGACCGAGTGAGGCCCGTGGCAGGATACCTAGTTGCAAAAAGGAGAAAAGAGGAAAGGAAAGAAATAAAGAAAGAAATAAGGGTCAGGAGATGGGAAAAAAGGGGGGGTTGAGAGAAGAAGGGGGAGGGTTGGTCCTGCAGGAGGCGGCAGCAACCAGTTAGCTCTCAGGAGAGGCCCATACTGCTCGGATGCAAAGTGGGAAGAGCATAGGACCACCAAGGATCCCATACTTTAAGAAATTTAGAGTGAGAATCATTTAAGATACTCAAAATTTTCTCATTAATCATAAGGTCAGTTAGGGTGCTCTTCACCATTGCAAACGGAACAGAGGGCTTCTTCCATGCTCTAGCTATAACCCTTTTGGCCACAATGAACAGAGAAGAGGCCAGCTTTTGTTGGTAAGAGAACAAGCCCTGAATCGGGCAGTGCAACAAAGCAAATTTTGGCAGCTCTGCTTATGGATTTATGAAATGGGGAGTGAAGGAGTCCAAACACCCTTGACCAAAACCCTATGAGGCGTGGACAAGCCCACCAAATGTGAATTACATCACCCTGTTGGCCACATCCCCTAAAGCACCGGTCACTATAGGCTGGGTTCGAGCTTGCAATCCGGGCCGGAACCCAGTACCATCATAGAAGGACTTTATAGGTAGCCTTGTTGAAGGAGCACTTAGTCGCAGAGGCCCAAGCCTTATTCCAGTCCTCAGGCTCAATAGGGGTCCCCAGATCCTGTTCCTATCGTGCCTTGTATGACGCGGTCCCAGGCAAGTCAGAAGCATCTATAGGAGACTAAATTAGTGAAATAGCACCAGGGGCACAGGGGGAATGAAGGCATAGGTGTTCAAAAAATTTCTTCTGGAAGGGATAGGAGGAGTTGCTCCGCAAAGAGGAAGTCCAGTGGCATATTTGTGCGTAACAATATAATTCTGCCGCGGAAGCCTCATGGGCGCCCTGGAAAGAAGACCAAGAGGGAGAATCCGGGAGGAGAGGAGGTGTCGGACTTCAGTGAAGCCGTGTGAGGACCACCAATCAGGTTGATCTAGGCCCGGAGGGAACAGGGGGTTATTAAGAAGGGGAGAAGTGGTAGAAATGGGGACAAAAGGTGACCTGAGTAGCGTACAGAGTCCCAGAGCTTTAAGCTATGATGCATCAATGGACTAAGAGAGGCGGGGCTCAGCCTATGGGGGAGCCACAGCAAGGCTGAAAGGGGGGTGGGGGCACTAGACTGCATTCACACTTGTCATTTTCAGGCAGAAAGTCACATGATTTTACCACAATTTTGTACAGGTCAAAAGGACATCAATGTAAAAAGCAGAAAAATTCCCAAATCTGCCCGAAAAAATACCTCCAGAACTTGTTTGAGCTTCAGGCGGTTTGGAGTGGAGATGTGAACCATCTCCATAGAGAATCATTGATTTTTTCACCTCCAGCATTTTGCAGCTTCAGGCTTTAAGCTACAAAACACTCAGGTGTGAATGGGGCCTTACAGAGTTCAAGAAGCACCCACAACGGGATGTCAGTATTGTAATGTTTTTTTACATTGTCTTTCAAAATAAAAAAGATTGAAAGTAAAATACTAAAAGGTAAATGTTGCAATAATAGTTCAAAATGTGTAGAGAGTGAAAATATATTACAGTTTCCCATTAGTAGACCATGTGCCAGCATACATTGGGGTAAAACACACCATGTAGTTTAGCCATTGATGCCATGTAATATATTGAAACAAACCACAAGTGTATAGAGAGCCCCGTAGGCTTTTGTCTTCTTTGTGTTCTGCCTGTCCACTCTGGAAAACTGCTCAGATTCCTGCTCACCTAAATTAAAGAATACTCTGTAGGCTAGTTTGGGCTCAGTGCCCACTGTGAATTCTGCTGCAGGGGGAACAGAGAACATAACACTAGATGTTGATCTTTAAAAGAATATTTGCTGGCACAGCAGAATTTCAAAACCTCTCCATGGCCATAGCTGGGGAAGATTCAGAAGTGGTAATTTCACATTACGAATGTAATGTTTAAACAAATTGTTTTATAGTTGTAGGTTTATGCAGAATAATTGAGAGTTAACAGATATGAAGATAAGAAAAGATTTTCTCAAATTATATCTTCCAGCATTCTAGAACAAAAGAAACAAATGAGCAGTGTTGATATATCAAGAAAACAAAGAAAAAAGAATGTAAATATGATGTATCACACTTCCCACATCATGAAACATATATAAGTACCTGAAATAAATAAAAATAAATTAAACAGAATTTGAATATTAGGGCCTTGTTTACATGGGTGGTGAAAACAGGCAGTTGATTCATATTTTTACAGCCCCTGACCTCTGAGGTGCAATGGCCAGCGACCATGATAGTGTACTTAGCTGGAGCTTATAAAGGGCTTTCTTTTCATGACCCTGATGATCACGCATGTTTTTTTACATTATTATATAACCTAATCAATTGGTGTTTTTATAGAAGTCTAAAGTTTAGCATTAAAACGACAACATATTTTTGTGTGCACTGCAAAAACCTGGCCATTTATCAAAATTTCCGACAAAATTACAGCAAATTTAGAGCAGCATATGTTGGCGTTTACTGGATATTGGGAAATGCCAGTGTCATTGAGCAGCTGGAACCAATTATCGTACAGAAAATCTGTTAAGGTGAAATTATTTTATGTGAAACTTGTCATACAATATATAACACATTTGCACACTTAAACGATCGACAAAAAATAATGTACAGCAAAGACAGTCATTTAGCCCACCCAAAAATTATATTTCAGTGTGGGTTGTCTCACCCAACAGCTTCCTACATCATTGAACTATTTCAACAAGGAAATCTTGTCTACGTTCAAGGTCCCCCCTTCCTCCGTGGTTTGCTGCAACCACACATCTGTCTGCTTCATCTGTATTCTCTGTAGTGCAAGGAAATTACTTCCAGCAGGAAGCGTGAACTTCAACTGTACAGGATTATGTACAAGAGGGTGGAGTTTAGAACCTGAGCACACAGATGCCACTGCCAAGGTGCCAAAGAAATTGCAGTGGATGGCTCAACCAGTTGTTTATTTAAAACTAAAATATCAGTTCTGGGTGGCTTGATCTGTGATACTTTTTTTAATTGCATTAAAATACAATTTTTTTAGGACAAGCTTTCGGGGTATGTCCCCTTCTTCAAAGTCCCAGCAGTACTAAACAAAAAAAACAATCACACACAACCAAATGTACATGGCAATGGTAATAAAACTAGCATATTTAGTGAGATAAGACAGAGGGAGAGCTATAAACTGAGGGGAGAGGGGAGAAGACCGTCACAGAGAAGGGTCGTAAAACTGTTGGATAATGAGTAAGGCCCTTTTCACGCGGGCTGTCAGACTAGGTCTGCCTGACAGGCGGACCTGATCGGACCCTCCATTCACCCATATGGAGTAGCGGATGTCAGCAGTGACACGTCCATCTGCCACTATATGATCCAATCCTGTCCGCCAAATCCAGATGGATAGTGGTCCTACTTTTCAACCATCTGGCGGATTGGATAGGATCAAATGAAAACAGACAGGTGGTTAGTTTTCACCCAATCTCCCCATTGAGGAGAGCAGGACTGTGTCCATCTCCGCTCTGCACAGTGACCGGAGAAGGATCTGTCATCCGTCTGCTCAGTGGGGATCAGCGTAGCGACATCGGCCAGTTCAATAAACACCGTCTGACATTCGGCCCGTGTGTATGGCACCCTGTCTGTCAGAAGCCAGACATTTGGCCGACTTCTGTTGGACCAGCATGCTGGAAAACCAGCTACCAATTGGCTCAGATCATCAGAGTGTTCTGGTGGGGGCTGTCCCCCAGTCACAACACAACAGCTCAGTAGGAGAAATCGCTATACTAACATCAAATAGTTAGTACAGCGGCTCCGATCGGAGCTGTCAGTTTTTTTCATTTAACCTGCTAGGTTGAATGAAAATAAGCTAGTAGAGTGTACCAGGCATTAGTCTCCTGAAGAATTCCTCCATGTCTGACAATAACTGTAAATTATCGAGTTTGGTGATTGGGCGGAATGTGAGGCCTTTGGAGGGGGCTTAATTGGACAAGCTGAAGTTGAAAGCCGGTTGGCTACAATGCACAGTTGCACCAGATTTTGCAGTCCCCAGTTGCAGTAAATCAACCCCACTGGGTCTTAAAATCAATTTCCTACTATGGCTTTCCACTCCAGTCTCTTTTATCCAGTTCCTGTCTCCATGCACTTGTGTCAACATCACCCGCACATCATTGCTCTGGATGGTACTAAGGTGGGGCCTATGAAATGTGCACTAGCGCTGCTGCCTGGGAGCCAAATTGTCACCCCATAACAGGAAGTGCTTGAACTAGGACATTAACCACTTCAGCCCCGGAAGGATTTGCCCCCTTCCTGACCAGAGCACTTTTTACGATTCGGCACTGCGTCACTTTAACTGACAATTGCACGGTCGTGTGACGCTGTACCCAAACAAAATTGATATCCTTTTTTTCTCACAAATAGAGCTTTCTTTTGGTGGTATTTGATCACCTCTGCCATTTTTATTTTTTGTGCTATAAAACAAAAAAAGACAATTTTGAAAAAAAAAACAAAACAATATTTTTTACTTTTTGCTATAATAAATATCCAAAAAAATGTAAAAAAAAATATTTCTTCCTCAGTTTAAGCCGATCTATATTCTTCTACATATTTTTGGTAAAAGAAAAAAAAAATCACAATAGGTGTAATTGTGCAAAAGTTATCGCGTCTACAAACTATGGGAATAGATTTATGGCATTTTTTTTTTACTAGTAATGGCGGCGATCTGCATTTTTTATCGGGACTGCGATATTGCAGCGGACAGACCAGAAACTTTTGGCACTTTTTTTGGGACCAATGACATTTATACAGCCATCGGAGCTTTAAATAGCCACTGATTACTGTATAAATGTCACTGGCAGGGAAGGGGTTAAACTGTAGGGGGCGATCAAGGGGTTAAGTGTGTTCCCTCAGTGTGTTATAACAGCGATTTGCACAGCAGTGCCAGCCTGTCGCCGTATAACGAGGCGGGCCAGATGGCAACTGGTTAAAATGGTTCTATAGCCTTAAGACTTTTTTTTTTACCTTAACGTAGAGGTAAACTTTCTGAACTTTTTAACTTGTACCTACAGGTAAGCCTATAAGGCTTACAATGAATATCTCCTAAACTTGCACTGTTTAGTAGATATTCACAAGGGATGCTGCCGGTGACGTCACTGTCACATGCGCTCTGATGGGGCGGCATACCCATGCTGTACCTTCAGAGCTTCATGCATGTGCAGGAGTGACGTCACTGCGGCTTCAGCCATTCATACAGCCGGAGCCCTCAAACCCGGAAGGAAGATCAGCTAAAGATGGCAGTGCCAGGAATCTGCTTTACAGGTAAGTCTATCACAATGTGCTAGTATGCAGTGCAGACTAGTACATTATGACTTAACCCTGCAGGGGCGAACACTTAATTTTTATCTCAATTGCGGTTTACTACCGCTTTAAAGCATTCCAAGTATAAGGCCTCATACACACCGGCGTATTAGCAAAACGTCGGGTCCGACGTCAGGCAAAAATCTGTGTTTTGCATCAGCGTTAACAAACGTTATTAAGCGTTAGTGAGCGTCAGCGTCAATAGGCTTTTTTAGAAAAAAAAACATTCCTCTGCTGTTTTTTAACCACTTCCCGACCGCCGTATGCAAAATGACGGCCGGGAAGTGGCTTAGTTATCCTGACTGGACGTCATATGACGTCCTCAGGACAACAAGCCGCCGCGCGCCCGGGGGGGTGCGCATCGCGGCGATCGGTGGTGTGGGAGGTCAATCTGACCCCCCGCAATGCCGATCTCGGTAAAGTGCTTCGATCCGAAGCACTTTACCATGTGACCAGCCGTGACCAATCACGGCTGGTCACAGTGTAATACAGGAAAGCCGTTTATCGGCTTTCCTGTACTCAGGTCTGCAGACCTGATGAGGGGAGAGCCGATCTGCTGCATCCCTGACAGGGAGGGTTTGTGCTGATGATTTATCAGCACAGCCCTCCCTCGGATCGCCACCGTAGACCACCAGGGAGCCTGCCCAGGGACCACCAGGGATGTGCCCACCCAGGACCACCAGGGAGCCGATCTGGACCACCAGGGAGCCGACCAGGGACCACCAGGTAAGTGACATACTTCTCAGTGCCACCTTCACTCAGTGCCACCTTCAGATGCCACCCTAGACCACCAGGGAATGAGCCCCTATCAATGTATATGCCCACCAGTGCCCCTATCAGTGCCCACCAGTGCTCCTATCAATGCATACCAGTGCCACATATCAGTGCCCACCATTACCTACCAGTGCCCACCTATCAGTGCCCATCAGTGCCACCTATCAGTGCCCAGTGCCGCCTATGAGTGCCAATCAGTGCTGTCTATTAGTGCCCATCAGTGCCGCTTAGCAGTGTCCGTCAGTGCTGCATATCAGTGCCACCTCTCAGTACCCGTCAGTGCTGCTTATCAGTGCCGCCTAACAGTGCTCATCATCGCTGCATATAAGTGCCTCATCATCAGTGCCACCTCATCAGTGCCGCCTCATCAGTGCCAATCAGTACTGCCACATCAGTGCCCGTCAGTGTAGCCTCATCAGTGCCCACCAGTGATGGAGAAAATTTACTTATTTACAAAGTTTTGTGACAAAAATAGAGAATTTTTTTTTTTTTCAAAATTTTCGGGCTTTTTTTATTTGTAGCGCAAAAAATAAAAACCGCAGGGGTGATCAAATACCACCAAAAGAAAGCTCTATTTGTGGGAACAAAATGATAAAAACTTTGTTTGGGTACAGCGTCGCACGACCGCGCAATTGTCATTCAAAGCGCAACAGCACTGAAAACTGAAAATTGGTCTGGTAGTAAAGTGTTCTAAGTGCATAGTATTGAAGTGGTTAACCTGAAAAAGCCGGAGTCAAAAACGCTGGTTAACGTCACGTCGGCGTTAATGCGCATTAGTGAGCGTTAATGAGCATTTTGCCGGCTCAGCGTCAAAAACGTCAAAACGCTACAGCCTCGGATAGCGCTGGTCCCGCATTCTATTTACAGTTCACTAACGCCGATGCTATCTACAGCTCAAAAACGTCAGCGTTTTTATGGGGCCATTGAATAACATGGAGAGCTGCAAAAACGCCAAAAACGTGGCGTCAAAAATGCCCGTGTGTAAGAGGCCTTAAGGTAAAAAAAAACCTGTGCTACAGGATCTTTATACCCTTACAGTTACCTGAGCCTAATTTTGATCCAGCGCTGCGCCAGAGAGGAGCGTCTCTCTCTCTCTCCCCATTCTCTACCTCCTCCCAAGGCATACTGATAGCAGCAGGAGCCAGTTTCTTCCACTGCTATAAATCAAATTCTATGATGAGGGAGTGGGAGGTTGAGATTGAGCCCACAGAGTGCCCCCATTGAAAGTGACTTTCTATGGTGGGCACTCACCAAAGAGGAGGCCAGGAGTGCTAGCGAGGGACCTTAGAAGAAGGGGATCGGGGCTGCCCTTTGCAAAACCAAAAGCTTTACAATCACTTTAATAGCAAGATCACTGCTTATTATTTTAAGAGAGGATGTAGATTTAAAATGAAAGTGTACACAAATTTTGAAACTAAAATTACATTAAAATGTTATGGCTTGTATGTTATTTTACTCATTGAGCTAGATACACTAAAAGCAAATTTGATTTAGTTGCCCCTGGCTTGATTGGCTAGCTGATGTCTGATAACTACTTCCATTGTAGGCCATGTAGTTTGAGAAGTGGTGTCTTCAATCATATGCCCAGCATATCATAGACAGATGGATATTGTAATATTGACGAACACGGCCGATCGCTCGGTTTTGACAGCTCCCCGGGCAGAGAGCTGCTGACTGTCAATCAGCAGCTCTCCGCTCTGCCTCCTCCTTGCTCGCTGGGCTGTGGAGGGGGCGGGGAGTGGCCAAGCTCAGGATCTCAGCGGCTGAGAAGCTGAGCCGGGTGTCAGTCCTGGCACCTGGCGGATACCGACTTCCATTGTCGCAATGGCGTGATGCCTGGACTGACTTCTGTGCCATCAGCAGAGAGCGGACTTCAGCCCGCTCTCTGGTGAAAACGGGTGACAGGAGTGCAAAACGTATTGCTTTGGCTATACTTCTCCTTTAAAGAATATGTAAACCCAACATTTCATATTGCTGAATATGTGCCTGCTGTACCATGTACTTGTATGAAAAAGTATTCTGTTGTCTTTGCATTGCTTCCTTTGTGTGAAATTCCTAGGCTTCTGCCAGCCCCACTGCTTTCCTATTTAAAAACTGACCACGCTAGGCATGAGAGCAAAGACTAGTCAGTTCTCTAGCTCTGCTAAGCCTCCTCTCCTCCAATGATCAGGCTTCTGCTGACACACCCTCCGTGCACAGCCATTCACTAGGAACATCAGTGTGCTACTGTTTCTCCTCCCTCACCTCTCTATGCAGCAGAGAACAAAGAGAATGTGAAAAAAACTTATAAAAGAAAGGGGGGGGGGTATCATTTTCTTCTACAGTATGCACAAATGTTTTACCTTTCATTTCTATTTTAAACTGTATGGGTTGTTTTACAAAGCGAGGGGTTGCATACTCTTTTTCTTTTTTTTTTTTTTTTCTTTTCACAAGAAAGGGTTTGCAAATACATATTTGAAGTGTCACATAGCAAAACGTCATTCATGTCTCTGCACAGCAGCACGGTGCATTGTGCTGCTCTGTGGTGACATGCGGTGCCATCCAGTGCGCTGCGGAAAAATGCAGACATGCGGTATTTATCTGAACTGCATCACACCAGTGTTGTAGTGTGAACAAGGCACATAGAAAACAATTGTTTTCTGTGTGCCCTAGTCGTGACCTTTGTTTATCCAGTGTGGAAAAAACACAAGTCATTGCAGATAGTGTGAACAAGCCCTTCAGACCCCTTTCACACTTGTGCGACTTGTCCTGCGACTTGGGACTGCAAAGTCGGATGACAAGTCATACCCCATGAGTACCATTCATATCTGTGCGCCATCAAGTCGCAGTGACTTCAAAGTATTTCCTGCACTACTTTGGTCTGACTTTGATGCAATTTGAGCTCCATAGACCTCAAGTTTACACAGGCATTACTTAAAGTCGCATTAAAACCGCGGCAAAAAAAGTGTAGTAAAATCGCTACAAAATCACGTGACTTGCAGGTCGTACAAGTGTAAAAAGGCCCTAAAGCAGAGTTCCAGGCATACCCTTTTGGTATGTTTTCTTCAGGAATTCCGTCCCACGCCGCGGCAGCAAGGTACATCATTTTTGCTGCTTTTTTTGTGCCCTCCTCCTTCCCCAAGTCATCTTCTGGGACCTGTGTGTGTCCCAGAATGCGACTGGACCCTTCAGAAAGCGTCACGAGCAGTAGGAAACAGTATATGAAGCCGCAAGGCTTCCCTTCCTGTTCCCCATAGTAAGGATGCCAGTCACTGCACCCGGTGCCGATGGACGGGTCGGCTTCAGGTGCCGAAATCGTGGGCTCCCTGGACAGGTCAGTGTCCTAATATTAAAAGTCAGCAGCTACAGTATTTGTAGCTGCTGACTTTTGTTTTTTTCTTCACCTTGGCTGGAACTCCACTTTAGTCAATGACAGTGTTCATCACAGGGAAGAAATACAACCTCTCTAGGAAGTTAAAGTGGACCTTTACCTCCTTTTTACTAGTTAAACATTTTTTGTGACTACATTCGCATGGGCGTTTTGTCATGTTATTGGAAGCGGCAGGAATCTACGGATTCCTGCTGCTGTTTTTGACAGGTGTGAGCGGCTAACTGCGGCAAACAGCTACGTGAACAGCCACAAATAGCTGCAGACAACCTGTCAATGAAGTGTACAGGTGTAGTGGCCACAGCCAGCATCAGAAGATACCGGCCGCTACCGTTCGTACCACAGCAAAATACCCATGCAAATGTAACCTTACTTGCAATTACTGTTTTTCCTTTTCCTGGTTGAGTGAGGAGCTGGTGATGTAACCAAGACCTCACAGATGCATCCTGGGAAAGCTACATCACCAGTGCCTTTTCATCAGATGATGTCCACAGTCATATATTCCAGAAGGCAGACTCAGATTTCCAGAAAATAAAGGGAGATGGATTCATCTGCCCTAAGTGAAAATAGCCACAGTAAGGCCTGATATACACCTATGCATTTTTAGTGCTTTTTGCAGATTTGCACTACAGAACATGTTCCATAGGAAACCATGTTAAATGGACTGCAGTGCAAATCTGCAAAATGCAAAAAGCGCTAAAAATGCAAAGGTGTGAATCAAGTCTAAAGGAAGCCATAGATCAGGGGTTCCCAACCTTTTGAAGAGCAAGGGCCACTTAAGTGATTTAGTAACTAGTCACAGGCCACTGTGGGGTTTTACTGCCCCCCCAAACGGCAAATGTAAAACGAGCCCTTACCGTTTTGAGCCCCCTATAAGGCTGCTTTCACACTGATGCACTGCAATTTACCTGCACCGCTGTGCACCTGTGACTTTCTTACGGGATCACTGCACCATAGACTTCTTTTACATCTTGTGGGTGTGGTGCACTTTCTGAAAGTGTACCAAACCCGCAGGATATAATAGATGTCTATGGCTCAGTGCAGGTAACTCACAGGAAAGGTGCACTAGTGTGAAAGCAGCCTAATAACCCTTTATTAAAAGTGTTAAAGTGCCCATTGCAAAACTATGTGATGTTTAATAAACTAACCCTTTTAGCCCTTAGAGCGCCCCCTCCAGGTTAACCCCTTTACTGCCAATGGCATTTACACAGTAATCAGTGCATTTTCATAGCACTGATCGCTGTATAAATGCCAATGGTCCCAAAAAAGTGGCAAAATGGTCCGACATGTCCGCTGCATTATCGCAGTCCCAATAATAATCGCAGTTCGCCACTGTTACTAGTAAAAAATAAAAAATAAATAAAAACCCCAGAAATGAATTCTCATCATTCGTAAATGCGGCAACTTTTACGCAAACCAATCAAACGCAGACTGCGATTTTTTTTTACCAAAAATATGACGAAGAATATAAATCAGCCAAAAAAACAGTTTAAATTTTTTTTTTCGGATTTGTATTTTAGCAAAAAGTAAGAAATATTGCTTTTTACAAAATTGTCGCTCTTCTTTTGTTTATAGAGGTGATCAGAATTGACGCAGAGGTGATCAAATACCACCAAAAGAAAGCTCTATTTGTGGGGAAAAAAGAGACGCAAATTTTGTCTGGGTACAACGTCGGAAGACCGCGCAATTGTCAGTTAAAGCGACGCAGTGCCGAATCGCAAAAAGTGCTCCTGTCCTAAAGTGTGAAATCCTTCCGGGGCTGAAGTGGTTAAGAAGAACGAGGAAAAGAAAAATAAGGTATACAAAGAAAAACTCTGCAATTATGTATAAGTAACTGTAGTTTGCCCATGCTAAACAACTTTTGAGATAAGGATAAAGTTCCTCTTTAACTGCTGTCTGTGTCCCCATTTAAGATATTTAATTTCCTGTCTCTGTGACCAGGGTATCCAGGATAGGGAGGATCATGAAATCTCTCCAATGTCAATACAGATTGCAATAAAATATCTTCTTTTCCATAGTCAATGCAATGCACCACAGCCAGTTTTGTACATTAATGTGCATGGTGGTAGTGCATGTTTTACGCACATTACCACAGCACACGGTTCTTATTTGAACATTTTCCTGCATTTAAGGACATTACTATAACTCACATTAAAACATGCTGGTCTGAAATTCTGACTTCATCTACTTGTTTGTCCAGGATCTGAATGTGTTAAATCAGCACTAGCAAGTTCGATGATAGGAGGTCAGCAATGACAGCCTCCAGGTTTTTCTCCAGCACAGGTTTCCATTAAAGTGCATATAAAGCCTAAACCTATTTGTTCAATGTGTTTGACAGTCTCACTGTACAGATTTCATGCAGCAATCAGTTTTTGTGAATCTTATCTGATAAACTTTATAGGCCAACTGAAGTTGCATAGTTGCCAACATTGTCAAAAAATGTATAGGGACACTTTTTTTGTCTGTAGGCGAGGTGTTATTATAATTAGGGGGCGGGGCAATAGTTTGTAGGTGTGTCATAGGAGAAGAAAAATGCAGTGCACGAGGTGTGCCGCAGCTAAAAATGGGTGTGGCTTAACCAAAATGATGGGCGTGGCTTAAATGGCATGTCTCAAAGGGTGTGTGGTTTGAGTCTGAGATGAATGAGGGATGGAGGAGGAAAGAAAGAAATATGGAGGGAAGGAGGGAGAAGGAAAGAGGGATGGCGGGACAGCAGGCCCAGATCCTACACCACAATAGCGATATGTGTATTCCAGAAAGTGTTAGTGCTTCAATCATCCCGGCACCATGGTTGGTATGGTATCAGGATGATTGAAGGGCATTATTTCTATTATTACATTGTTATATAAAATGAAATAGTTCAACTCACCATAATGCAGAATCAGTGGGAGCCCTGAGCCTGTCACTTGCCATGTCGCCTGCCACCAGATATCAGGTGTCCCCAGCGGAGAGCCTCCTTACATCAGGGTGTGCCTCTTTATATCAGGGTGTCCCCAGCGATGTCTCCTTTCATCAGGGTGTCCCCAGCACCATGCCTCCTTATATCAAGGTGTCCCCAGCGGTGTGTCTCCTTACATCAGGGTGTTCCCAGCGGAGTACCTCCTTACATCAGGGTGTCCCCATTACCGTGCCTCCTTACACCAGGGTGTTCCCAGCACCATGCTTCCTTATATCAGGGTGTCCCCAGCAGCGTGCCTCCTTACATCAGGTGTCCCCATATATCAGGGTGTTCTCAGCAATGTGTCTCCTTACATCAGGGTGTCCCCAGCGGAGTGCCTCCTTACATCAGGGTGTCTCCAACGTAGTACCTCCTTACATCAAGGTGTCCCCAGTGGTGTGTCTCCTTACATCAGGGTGTCCCCAGCGGAGTGCCTCCTTACATCAGGGAGTCCCCAATATAGTGCCTCCTTACATCAAGGTGTCCCCAGCCTCCTTAAAATAGTGTCCTGTGGACTGATTTATCTGGCCTCCGCACCATTCACCAACACTGGTGGAGACCAGTGACGAGGAAGAACCAAGAGGCAAAGCCTGGATGGCAATGAAAGCGGCTGCCAATAGAAATTGTATTGGCAGCTGCTATGCATTGCCCCCGGGCTCCGCATCTTGGTTCTTCCTCACCGCTGGTCTCCAGTAAAATGGCAACAGAGACAGAATCAGCGCCGGTCACGGACCTCTAGCGGCGGCGGAGGAATCGGGAAAAATCAAATTTCTCGGGACATTTCCCGAGAATCGGTTAGACCGAGAAAAAGGTCTAAATCCCGGGAATGTCCTGGGAAATCTTGAGTGTTGGCAAGTATGAAGTTGCTCACACGGCAGGCTGACAACACTGCTCCTAATTGACAGGCAGTGGTTAGCGTTGTCAGCATGCAAAGTAAACAATTGTTACTGCCAAGATCTCCAGGGAATACATTTTGCAAAAGATAAAAAAAAAAAAAAAAAGTGCTTACAAGAACTGTATACGTTGAGAGACAATGCCAAACAAATTAAAATAAGATTTTGAATTTGCACACAATTTACAAAGGAACCCTCCCCATCCCCCCCCCCCCGCGCCAAAAAAAAAGAAAAGGTCAGCAGCTACAAACAATGTAGAGGACTTTCGCTATAAAGACATTTAACGGTCTAGGGATCAAGCGCTGTCCTCACCTGAGCCAATTCTTCAATCAGCTTTGGGTCAGGCACCAGCATCCTAGCTAAGGGAAATCGCCAGTGAAGTCTTGAGGCTCCACAGCCGGCTTCCCATTGTGAGTGCAAGAGCTGCACTGCACTTTGTGTATGGTCCCATCATTTTCTGGGACCTCTGATGTGTGTTAGAAGCCTGCGGGGGAGGGGGGGCTAACTTGCGCTTGAATCGCTGTGGCAATCTGACTGGAAGTGGGAGTGGGTACCTGGTAAAACCAGGTACATGGCCCCATCCACCCCAAAAGAGCCAGTTGTTCAAGAGGAGGGGGGAAGATGCAAACAAGCGAAACTTTCCCTTTTGGGTGACGTTCCCCTTTAAGGACAGCACCAATATTTCTACCATACTTCCCCGTAGAATATCATATGCTATAAAACTACAGTAGTGTATTAAATGCAGGGTGCCTTGTCTGTCTAAATGCACCAAAGATTAGGAAGGTTTGTGCATTAGTCTTAATAAAACATGACTAATGGCAGGCTCCAGATGTAGGTCTGGCACCCCTAACACAACTGTTTAGCAGACATAACACGTGATTAAACTGGCTGCTGCTTCTATTCATTTTAGAATACACTTCAACTATACCCAGCTCACATCCAGCTGCACCAACAGAGTTGCCTCCTACCTTACCCATCAATCATAGTAACAACTGTGCCTGTGGGGAGTGGAGATGGAGCAATCAATGTCTTATCACAGCAGGGGTTGTCCAATGACCTGTCAAAACCTATCGCTGGCATACAAGTTACGTAGCTCTTTTTAAATATAGACCTGACGGAAATCCACCAGCCACTTAAGCTAAAGTAACAAGGGCGCCAGGTGCTTCCTGTTAATAGGAGTTGTATGGTTTAACTGGAGAAAACTGTACTATAATGCACTGCAGAGAACAAAAATTATAATTCACACTAAGCAAGGAGAGGCAGCTTAGATATGTGAAATTATATCTGAATGGTGAGCCATTTTCATTTAACTCCTTCAAATCCATTAAAGTAGGCAACTGAAAATGGATGAGAACAGAATTAGTAGTTTACTTAGACATTAAAGTGATAAAAAACCTTCTGTGTGCAGCAGCCCTCCTTAGCCCCCCCTAATACTTACCTGAGCCCCATCTCGATCCAGCAATGTCCACTAGTGCCTTGGCCATCCGGGACTCCACCTCCTGATTGGCTGAGACACAACAGCGGTGCCATTGGCTCCCACTGCTGTCAAAGTCAGTAAGCCAATAAGGAGAGAGAGGGGCGGGGTCAAACCATGGTTCTGTGTCTGAATGTAGACACAGAGTTGAGGCTTGGCTCGGGTGCTCCTACAGCAAGCTGCTTGCTGTGGGGGCACTCAACAGGAGGGAGGGGCCAACAGAGCCGGCAAGGGACCCGAGAAGAGGAGGATCTGAGCTGCTCTGTGCAAAATCACTGCACAGAGCAGGTATGTATAACATATTTGTTATTTTTAAAGGAAAAAAATGCGTTAGTATCACTTTAAACAATATCCTTATTCTTCAAAAATTATCCACGCATCCAAAACTTAATGGCCCTGTAATCTATTTTTCATGAAATGGTTTCTTACTGCGCTTTTCTGCCTTGCTGTAATGTCCTCTGTGAGCTTCCGAACCTCTTGATTTCCCCCTTATTTCCGTTTGCTTGGAACCATCAGTACACATTAGTTGCAGCTGATACTACAGATCCAATAGTACCTCATACATCTAAGCAGCGAGCAAGACAGAGTAACTACCTTCCTACATACAATAGGACCATGGAGAAGAAACCTAGCCACCCTCTAACAGGAAGACAGTATGCAGCAGTTACAAAAAAAAGGAGGAGGTCAAGAGCAATAGAAGGTACTTTTCGGTGTTAAGAATACAAACTTAAATAGAATTTTTTTTAATGTCACTTTAATATCATAGATTTTACAACCTGACATTTAAAATATTAATATTTACAAAAGCAGCTTACTGTGGCGTCTGTTTGTATAAATCAAATGTAATTATTTTGGTTTGCGAGCATGAGTGAAGTGTTTTTTTCGGCGGTATGTGAACATAAGGTTAGCCACGCATCCTCAGATTTTCTTGAGCTCTACTGCTGATGCAAGCTTCACTTGATAATCTAAAGCCGGCCATACAAGGATCGAAATTCACCCAGTTCAGCTTGGACCGGCCAAGGTTTGATCCATGTATGAGCAGGCTGATTGTACCCAAGTCAATCTTTTGATCGATTTGGGTACAACCAGCCTGTCAGATTTTTTTACATAAGATTACTGCCGGCAGTTACAGCCACTAGCAGTAACCATCGTGTTCTGCTGGCCAGGAAGGCTCCCCGGGCCCCTGCCCGCATAACACAATTGTGCTGCGGGAGGCATTCCCCCATTAACAGTACAAATAAGTGGCCACTGCCCTCACCTACAGTATCTCACAAAAGTGAGTACACCCCTCACATTTTTGTAAATATTTTATTCTATCTTTTCATGTGACAAAACTGAAGAAATGACACTTTTCTACAATGTAAAGTAATGAGTGTACAGCTTGTATAACAGTGTAAATTTGCTCTCCTCTCAAAATAACTCAACTCACAGCCATTAATGTCTAAACCGCTGGCAACAAAAGTGAGTACACCCCTAAGTGAAAATGTCCAAATTGGGCCCAAAGTGTCAATATTTTGTGTGGCCACCATTATTTTCCAGCGCTGCCTCAACCTTCTTGGGTATGGAGTTCATTCACCAGAGCTTCACAGGTTGCCGCTGGAGTCCTCTTCCACTCCTCCATGACGACATCATGGAGCTGGTGGATGTTAGAGACCTTGCGCTCTTCCACCTTCCGTTTGAGGATGCCCCACAGAGGCTCAATAGGGTTTAAGTCTGGAGTCATGCTTGGCCAGTCCATCACCTTTACCCTCAGCTTCTTTAGCAAGGCAGTGGTCGTCTTGGAGTCTTGGTGTTTGGGGTTTATCATTTTGGAATACTGCCCTGAGGCCCAGTCTCCGAAGGGAGGGGATCATGCTCTGCTTCAGTATGTCACAGTGCATGCTGGCATTCATGGTTCCCTCAATGAACTGTAGCTCCCCAGTGCCAGCAGCACTCATGCAGTCCCAGACCATGACACTCCCAACACCATGCTTGACTGTAGGCAAGACACACTTGTCTTTGTACAGTACCAGTACTGTACTGGTTGCCGCCACACATGCTTGATACCATCTGAACCAAATAAGTTTATCTTGGTCTCATCAGACCACAGGACATGGTTCCAGTAACCCATGTCCTTAGTCTGCTTGTCTTCAGCAAACTGTTTGCGGGCTTTCTTGTGCATCATCTTTAGAAGAGGATTCCTTCTGAGACGAAAGCCATGCAGACCAATTTAATGCAGTGTGCGGCGTATGGTCTTAGCACTGAAAGGATGACCCCCCACCCCTTCAACCTCTGCAGTAATGCTGGCAGCACTCATACATCTATTTCCCAAAGACAACCTCTGTATAGGACGCTGAGCATGTGCACTTAACTTCTTTGGTCCACCATTGCGAGGCCTGTTCGGAGCAGAACCTGTCCTGTTAAACCGCTGTATGGTCTTGGCCACCGTGCTGCAGCTCAGTTTCAGGGTCTTGGCAATCTTTTTATAGCCTGGACCATCTTTATGTAGAGCAACAATTACTTTTTTCTGATCCTCAGAGAGTTCTTTGCCATGAGGTGCCATGTTGAACTTCCAGTGACCAGTATGAGTGAGAGCGACAACACCAAATTTAATGCACCTGCTCTCCATTCACACCTGAGACCTTGTAACGCTAACGAGTCACATAGTGGTGTAGACATTAATGGCTGTGTGTTGAGTTATTTTGAAGGGACAGCAAATTTACACTGTTATACAAGCAGTACACTCACTACTTTACATTGTAGCAAAGTGTCCTTTCTTCAGTATTGTCACATGAAAAGATATAATAAAATATTTACAAAAATGTGAGGGGTGTACCCACTTTTGTGAGATACTGTATAACTGGCCTTTGCCGCAAGGGGCACATAGAAGGGCAACACGTGCAAAACAAAACCAAAGAAAATTCCTAGCTCAACTTACCGACCAGCCTGCAATTAACTGAATTGTCCTGCTAACAGTATGCGATAAAAACAGGGGGTTAGTTTGCAAAGACCATTTATAGGTGAGGGCAGTGGCCACTTGTATGCACTGTTGAAATATTGGTGAGGGGACATACTGGACAGCTTTGCTGCAATTGTGCTATATGCTGGGTGTCCGGTACGCCCCTGTGCCTTTAAGGAGCAGTGGGCTCCCTCCAGGCTCACCTGCCCTCTGCCTATCCATTATAAAACATATGCTTGCATTGTGGAGGCTCTCAAATTTAGAGTTAGAACTACAGAAAATACTGGGGTGCCTTGAGGGGGCTCTGAAGCTTATGTGTGTATTTGCAAATGTCTGCAAACTAAACCCCTCTTTTGTAACGCATACTGTTAGACAGGACAATTCAGTTGGTTAGCAGGCTGGTCGGTAAGTAGAGCTTGGAATTTCTTTGGTTTTGCATTGACCCATTAACCCTTCCACCTATGGTGGAAGGAAAGAAACCCAAATCATCTAAGGGCTGATGCCGGAGGCTTCTTTCTAGCAATAAGTGTAGGTAAGTGTGAACAGTGCTAGACTGCTTGTATACATTTTCCTATATGTTGAAAAATCATTCCATTTTATCAATGAAAAGGGGAGTGTACATGCTCGTAAAAATTCTAGAATGCCAATCTCAGGTTCAAGGCAAAGTGAGTGTAATAGTGTGAATTAGGCTGGCTAAATAAGTTATTCCTAAAGCTCCATAAATATGTATATATGGCTTAGCTGAGCATGCACATTTTGGGCCCATTCACACCAGCAGCTGTGTTAGAATACAGTCGCTGGTTTGCAATGAAAAGGCTACTGTGCCGATGCACTGAAAACAGCACTGCAACTTTTCTCCAAACTTCAGGCACAGCAAAGTGTGGTGGAAGTGTGGTGCACAATGCTGCACTAAAAAACAAAAAAGGTAGGACAAGCTGTACTTTTTCCAATGCACACCACTGCATTGCAGTGGTGTGAACTGAGATGATTGTGATCTGGGCAAATTGACTTGTTTTGTGTTTGTACTATGATGGGCAAGGCTGCCTGGAGCAGACCCAATGCTCCTGGTGTGAATAGGCCCCTATGTTACATAGGAGGAAAAAGAGTCACCGACACACTTTTAGTGGCAGCTTTTCAAAGGGAATTAATGCTGATTATTCTGAAAGAAACTGTCAACCCCTGTTGGCTGGGGATGTCTGGCAGCATTTGTTGTTGCATCACTTTGTCCCAGATAATTTTTGAGAGAATCAGGTGACAGACATCTAGTGTCAATGCAGGCCTGGATTTACTATTTAATACAGTAGTCCTGTGCCTAAGGCCGGTCATACACGGAGAACATTTCCTGCAACCATGGGTTGCAGAAAATAAGTTCACTCGATTCCCTCATCAACACAGACAGTGTTGATGCGGGAATCCCTCTTGCCGGGCCATTGTCTTCTCCTGGCAGGCGGGGGGCAGGGGAAGCTGCCCCCGCCGGGAGAAGACAATGATTATTGCTAGCGGCTATAGTCACTGCTAGCGATAATCACAGGCAAAACCTGGAATGCTGGTTGTACCCAAGTTGATCAATCAACTTGGTACATTCTACCTGCCCATAAACTGTTCCAATCTCGGCTGGTTCCTGCTGAACCATTTTTTTTTTTGTATTATTATCCCAATACAGTAATCTCATCTAGGCTTATTTACTGAACATTATAATATTATATGAGCCAATATTCTGTAAATTAGGTGATCCTAGCAAGGGAGTGTTGCTTTTGGGTGCCAAAGGTTGTGTGTCTAATGGCTCCAGTTAAGGAAACCCAGGCCTGTGTCTACATAACTTGACCATTCCCTTTTGCCCACAGCCCAGAGATTTTATGCTGAAAATTTTGGGAACACGTTCAGCCTTTTTTGTACACACATAATGCTCCATCCACCATGAACACACCACCTGTACTTACCTCAGGACTGCAACTCTCCTCTTCCCTTCAGGGTGGTCAGTCATTCAACTTGAATTCACTTGTAGCATCTATGTGTCACTAAATGAAATCTGCAGGGAAGATGACAGAACAGTAGCAATGAGTTGATATATAGGAATGGGGGTCAATTGCTCAAGTCTTTCTTTGTTGCAGCAGCTGCAGCCACAATCCAGAGCTCCTACTCTATATAGCATGTTTAAAATGTATCTAAAGCCAAGAGCAAAAATCACTAGTCCAAAACTCATTTACAT
This sequence comes from Glandirana rugosa, assembly GCA_018402905.1. Classification (NCBI taxonomy): domain Eukaryota; kingdom Metazoa; phylum Chordata; class Amphibia; order Anura; family Ranidae; genus Glandirana; species Glandirana rugosa. The sequence goes on from BLSH010400845.1 coordinate 739,222, forward strand.
GGCCAAGTAAGCATGTACACTGCCAAGAATGAATCAGTGTGAATCTTTGGCGGGGATTACTAGTATTTACAATCAACTGCATCCAGGAATTCTGTCCAACTCAATAAGGACCCTTTCATAAGGGCTGTCCAATCAGGTCTGCCTGTCAGTTTTCCAGGTGGACCTGATCGGACCCTCTATTCACCCCTTATGGAGCGGCGGATGTCAGCATGATTCGCCCTGTGTGAAAAGGGGCCTAACAGGGTGACAGACGCTGTGGCTATTCACATGTGAGCGGACATCCGAGGTGATATATTTTAGGAACAGGCAATTAGGGACTGATGAGTGGCCTAGATGTAAACTGTATATAACACTTTGAATGTTCATTTACACACCAACAGACACAGTGCCTGTCATCGATTTGTACAGGCTTCCTGGTGGCAGCTGATTGCAAACACCTGTGATCCCTGCAGGAGCATTAAACTTAGACCCCTTTCACACTGAGGCAGTTTTCAGGCATTTTAGCGCTAGAAATATTGAAAAATGCCTGAAAACTGCCTCCCATTCTTTGCAGTGTGTCTTTTCACACTGGGGCGGTGCGCTTGTGGGGCGTTACGAAAAGTCCTGCAAGCAGCATCTTTGGGGCGGGAAGAGAGCTCTGTAAATAGCGCTCCCAAAACATCCCTGCTCATTGCAATGAGTGGGCAGTGCTTCCAAAGCGCCTGAAAAGCATTTTTGGTTTTTTTACCCAAACAACTGGCCCACCAGTGCCGAAAGCCATTGCAAAAGTGGTGCTTTAGCACGGCAAAAACGACTGCCGCTTTAGCTCTGTTTTAGCGGTGCTCTGGTATCAAAGGGATCTAAATCTTGGTGGTGTATGGCCTTAATTGGGCCTTAAGGCCTGTACATAATCAGATCAGAAAATCATACAAAAAATACTACTTTCGAAGCAATCCTATGATAATCTGATCGTTAGTACAATGCTTTTGAGAGCCAATCACATTAATTCATGCAAAATTATCCGAAATTCTTCTTGTACGATACCAAAATGTATGATTTCCATGGTAAAGAGTCACTGTGATTGGCTCTTTACCCCGATCACAGATCCCTGCCGATTCGCATCGCTGGGGGTGTGAGGGAAGCATGATTACGGGAGGAAGTCCATGGACGCCCTACCTGCAATGTGAGCCCGCGCTGTAGCTATCTTTCAGCTATAGCGTGGGCAAGAAGAGGTTAAACAGTACAGATGTCGTCTGAAAATAGAGTACTAATATAATACCTCACTCCCGTGCATGTGCACAGGAGTCACGGCTGCGGCATAGGGCTTTGAAGGGACAGCATCAGTATGCTAACCTGTCTGTAAAAGTTGCAAAGCAGGCATTGCTACCATTTTAATGCATTTGACTGATGCATTTTTAAACTTTACTTTTGTTGATCAATTTGGGAAATGCCTATCTTGCAATCCTTATTAACACACACACGTACTGTAAAAAAAAAAAAAGAAAGCAAAAGGTTGAGAAAGGCTATTATAGTGATTCTAAAGCCAAAATGCTTTTTACCTTAACCACTTCAATACAGGGCACTTTCCCCCCTTCCTGCCCAGGACAATTTTGAGCTTTCAGCACTGCCACACTTTGAATGACAATTGCACGGTCATGAAACACTGTACTCAAATTAAATTTTTATCATTTTCTTCCCACAAATAGAGCTTACTTTTGGTGGTATTTGATCACCACTGGGGTTTTTATTTTTTGCTAAACTAAAAAAGACCGACATTTTTGAAAAAAAAAAAAGGTTTTCTTTGTTTTTGTTATAAAATTTTGTTTTCTCCTTCACTGCCTGGCACTGATGGGCACTGATGAGGTGGCAATGATAATTTGGCACTGATGGGCACTAATGAGGAGGCACTAATATTGATGTAGAGTAGAATCGTTGGGCACTGATGAGCACCAATAGGCAGCACTGATATGCAGCACTGATGGGCACTGATAGACAGCACTGATGATGAGGTACTGATCGTTATTACTGATGGGCACTAATTGGCATCTGTGGGGGCCCGACAGGCGTTACTGATGGGCACTGACTGGCAGTTGATGGGAAGATGTGGTGGGCACCTCTGATGGGGGCTGAGCTGATAATCAATGCGCTGATTATCAGCGCAGACCCCCCTCCTCTGACAGGAGAGCCACAGATCGGCTCTCCCTGTTAGCGTAAACCAAGGAAAGCCGTTTAGCGGCATTTCTTGGTTACACACTGTGATCAGCTATGATTGGTCACAGCTGATAACGTGATAAAGAGCCTCCGTCAGAGGCTCTTTAGCACGATTGGAGTTGTGGTGTATCAGAGTGACACACTACACCTCCGATCGACGCTCTGCACCGCGGGCGCGCGATCGCTGCTTATCCGGCTGGACGTCACATGACGTCCAGTCAGGGTAATGCAACCACTTCCCACCCAGACTATGGCAGAATGACGACCGGACGGGAAGTGGTTAAAAGAGGATCTCCAGTCATAATTGTGCTTATTAAATGCATCAGTCTTCTGTCCCTGGCATCTCAACTTTGGGCACCAGGCTGTGACAGCTTGCGGTTTCAGTGCCCACTGTGCATGCACGAGCCATGCATTGTGAATGGTTCCACAGTCTTCTGGAACCTGGGGCATGTCCCAAAAAACTGCAGGGGGTTACACTTAGATCGTCCAGGCAATCCAAGCAGAAGCGGGAGTGGGTATCTGTCAAAAACAAATCCCCATTAAAAAAAATAAAGTGCCATTTCATGAAAAGAGGGGGGCCTTAAAGCGCAACTTCCCCTTTTGGGTGGTATTCCGCTTTATTGCACTACCTCTATTAGACAGATTGTAAAGGGTTATTTTCATCTTTTTTAAATAGCAAACATGTTATACTTACCTGCTCTGTGCAATGGTTTTGCGCAGAACAGCCCCAATCCTCCTACTCTGGGGTCAAGCCCCGCTGGTGCTCTTGGCTCCTCCTGCCTTCCGAGTGCTCCCATAGCAAGCTACTTGAGTCGATCCCGAGCCGCACTGTGTGCATCTATTGACACACACAGTGTGGCTCGGCCCGATCCCCTTTCTTCTATTACATTGTGCTTTTTTTGTGTTTCCCGACCACTAAAAGTCCAATGTGGATATTTTTACAGAGAAACTATTGTCCCTGTGTATTAGGACTAAAATACATCCTCATATCCTGGCTCTTTATAACTAGCATAGCGAATCAAGGGATATAAAACAAATGTAAAGGATATTTTTGGAAAAAATGTTTTGTGCCCATTTTTCTATACCTCATCGGTGGAATAAAGTTTCCGCTGCATAGACATTTTATGGCCTAGCCAATTAAGCCAGAAACATTTCGTAGACTCTGTTTAGCACCTGTCCTGTCCTCTCACCAGTAAGCCAGATGTCTTGAGGAATGCTGTTGTACAGAGAGAAGACATATGATGCTGTGTGTGTCTTCAGATGCTTGTAAGGGGTCAGAAGGTGATCTATTTCTGGCATCAACAGCTCTATTCATGGTCTGTTTCCGGGCAGCTTAATTTATTAAGACCAACAAACACAGGAGGGCAGATCCTGTGTTCATTTAAGGTAACCATTCTTTATATGTCACTGAGCCACACATCTCACAGCTGGTGAAGTGTGGCTCCATGACATGTACAATATGGTTACCTTAAATAAACACAGGATTGAGTAACCCTCAACATGCTAAAGAGGTGATGCCCAACGCTTTCCTAAGTCCCACATGGCTTCCTGAGTTCCTCGAAGACTAGAAAGTTCAGATTCAAAGCAGCAGGCCCATGGATCAGTGTGCATATCTCCCAACTGTCCCATATTTCAAGGGACTGTCCGTGATTTGGAGCAAAGTCCCTCTGTCTAACTCACGTTGGTCTGATCAATATATTTATATATAAAATGCACTTTTTACCTTTCAAAAGTGTTTAAAAATTATATGAAAGGCTTAGCACTGGTAAAGTGCACATTTATAATATAAAAAAGGGTCTGCGCTGTGTTCTAGTGCTACACATGAGATTCGGACCTCTGCCACAAGAAAATATTACAAACTGGACCCCCCGTGAATTTTAATTCAAGACCCCTGCTCAAAAACGCTTCAGCACGATTCTCGGCTGCAAATTTTCTCTCCCATCTCTTGTTCTTCTTGCAGGGCTCAGGCAGCAGTGGGAGCCATTGGTTCCTTTGCTGTCAGTCTAAACCTGTGAACAGAGAGCGGAGCAAGGGCCGAGCCACACGGTGTGCGTCTATAGATGCACACAGCATGGCTCAGGAGGAAAAACTGCAGGTGTACCTCCATAACAAGCGCCTTGCTATGGGTGAACACCAAGAAGAGGAAGTGCCATTAGGGGACACCAAAAGAGGAGGTTCAGGTCAGCTCTGTGCAAAACCATTGCACAGAGCAGGCAAGTATAATATGCTTATTATTTTAAGAGAAAAAAATAGGAGTGTTTACAATCACTTTAAAGATGAAGTTACAGAGATACAGAGATAGCAGCACTCAGCACTGGACAAGGAAGACTGCTGCTATCACTGTAGCAGTGCTGACTACTACAATGATTTGTAACTTACAAAAGGGATCGCTCAGGTATGAGATATGCATACTTACATTATACCAAGCTGGACCAATGTATCTATGGACTAAAATTCATACCTAAAAACTTAAATTGGAGTTCCACCCAGAATTTTTTTTTTTTGGCGCCCACTCTTTTAATACTAAATAGATGTAACCTTTTGTTTCCTTACTTTCAAACCGCCTAGTAATTACATGTATTTTTACTCACAATTTCGTTTCACTGCTGGACTTTTCCATTTTAGGTGAGGGCATCTGAAGCCCATCCGTAGTCTACTGGCATCTCTTCCTGAAAGAAGTGCATGGTGGGTAACCATCATGCACTCCTCGATCTCGGTCCGCCTTAAATGGTGTAATTTCCTGTCTGGAAATAACACGATTTTACAGTACAGGGAAGCCCATTGACTCCTGGGAAATGATGAGTCACATCTCCCAGGAGGCCAGGCGAAGCAGGAAGTGAGGAGAAGAGCCTAGGACCTAAAAGGGACAGATTAATGAGACCACCTAGCAAAAAGCAACTTAGGGTTTGTAAAAAAAAATGTTTTCCTTCAAAGGTAAGTCTATATAGGCAAAGGACTTGAATGATGCAAAAAAAAATTTCTGGGTGGAACTCCGCTTTAAGCTTTAAATCTCCCTAAATTCCACACCTCATCTTTGGTTATTTGTTCATATCCCCACCCTAGGTGTTAAAGTATACATCTATTTGTAGGCTCACAGTTTGATTCAGCTCAGCAACAGGCCAAACTGACAATACATCTGTAGAACTTAGTTTGAACAAAACTCATACAAAAGTCAGAAAAATAGTTTCAGCATTCTATAGTACCATTATAGACTCTCATTATGGAAATTTTGTATGAAAACCCTGAAAAAGGTTGCTTGATTCCCATGCATTTAACATTTGATTTTGAGATGTACATGAACAATATAATAAGTAGAATTTTTCCCAAATTGACTGTTAGAATTTTCCATCCTTCTCCTTGGATTTTCCTCATTGCTACAGTCAAAAACAATCAATTTGATGATCTATTAGGCTACTTTCACACGACTAGACCACCTGTCCACTTTTCATCCATCCTTTAACAGATAAAAAATGCACAGCAATGTATTTCTATGGACTAACGGATGTGAAACAGATGATCATCCGTTTACATCCACATCTGTTCTGGCCTGTTTTTTTTTTTTTTAATGGACAAGGCTATGTCCAGATCTGTTAAAACAAGCAAATTAGGGTGTAGCATGTTCTCAATGCTGCAGCCGCTGCCCTCTCTCCCTGTGGCAGCAATGCGGGAAGAAGTTTCCTGTTCTAGCTGTCCCTTTTTAAAATCTGCGCAGCCGTGCGGGACTCCGCCCACACAGGTTGCATCATTCAATTACACAGCTCTGTGTGTGAATGAACTACAAGCTCCGGCTTCTTTGCAGCTGTCAGCTTGTAGTTCTCAATGAACTACCACGGCGCTGTGGACCACCGTGGTAGTTCACGGATTTATTCCTGTCAGTGTATCTGCCTAGCCGTACGGCACTTTTTGTTAGTAAAATTCTGTATTTTTTTTCTAGAACCCCCAAACAGTATACATTCTCTTTTGGCAGAGGCCCTAGAGATTAAAACGGTGGTTGTTGCAATTTTTTTTATGTCGCACTGTATTTGCGCAGCAGTTTTTCAAATGCAATTTTTTTTCTTTTTTTTTTTAAATACACTTTAACAAACCAATAAAGGTATTGATGTAAATATATCCCAATTTAGTTGTAAAATATGAAAGATGATGTTACACCAAGTAAATATATACCGAACATATCATGCTTTAAAATTGTACATGCTTGTTGAATGGCGCTAAACTACGGTACTTAAAAATCTCCATAGGTGGCGTTTTAAAAATGTTTACAGGTTACTAGTTTAGAGTTACAGAGGAGGTCTAGTGCTAGAAATATTTCTCTCGCTATAACATTCACATATGTGGTGCGAACACCATTTGGAGATCTATCTGAACAACATGGGAGAAGTCCAAGATCACCGGGCACAGTGTCGCCTCCTCACACCTGATTTAAGCCTCTGTAGTGCCATTGTCACAAAATAGGGCTACAGGCAAATTTAGCTTGCTGGGTAGTAGCTAGCATGACTAATTTGTAGTCTATAATGGTCAAAAGGTTTTCTTTCTTATCCTGTTTAGCTGTGGCTTCTCCTTTATGTCAGTAGGTGGCGCTGTTGCCTTTGACATTAGTGTCATGAGCTACAGTGAAGTCAGGTTATGAATAAACATTCTTTTCGCCGCCAGAATAGCCGCTTTGCATGCTAGGATAAAGCTATTTATTTGGGAGAAGTCAGGTGATCAGTCTCTTCCCACCCTGGGCTGCTGCCTGGGTGTATGTGTGTCAAATAACTCCTGGCTGCTAGGCCTGAGGCCTATCCAGGTGCTCGTCTGGCTGCTAAGCCTATCCGAGGCCTATCCGAGTGTTCCAGATATTACTGAGAAAAGCCTGCCAAAGTTCCAGAAACAAATTCTGAGAGGGATGGAGTTCTAAGGAAGCACCAGAGGTGACTCTTCATGGACTGGGAATCCATGAAGTGGCTTGGAGTACTTAAAGAGAGAGCTCATCCAAAATAATTCAGTATGATGCAAGTGAGTAAAGCTCAGTTACTAGAGGAGACAGCCTATTCTACAAAGTGTAGATGTGCTGGCTCAGCTTAAAGGCTCTTTTCTTATACTGCTGTCTGCCTTATCTCTCACCTTTTTGTCTAAGGAGTCTGCCTGTCTGTCGATCGTTACCATTTTTGACTAAGGGTGTCCTGTGCCCTATCCCCTCTCTCCCATATTTTTCCTGTTGGGAGAAATAAACTTCTCTTTGTTTAACCATAAAAGTGACTGGTGCCCAATTTTCTATCTTGCCCAATACCCTGCACCCTGAGAAGAGATGTCAGCCCTCCCTGTCTCTGGCAGTCACCATTAGACTCCCAGAAAATTGGGGTAGGCGCTACACCTCTAATTTCCGTGCAACGGTGTTGCAATCACGTGCATTGCACGGCAATCATGGTTTTAAAGCAAGCGATGCAAGCGCGCTTTCAGAAAGTGCACCAAACCCACAGGAAAGCTGCATGTAAACTGCACTGCACCCGTGGTGTGGGTACACCGCAGCACATCAGAGTGAAAGCCACCCTATATTATTATGCCCGGTGTATTGCTTCACACTGACCTGAAGATCTCTTCTTTCCTTCTGCTGGCACTACTCTGGGGACTGATAGCTGGGATAAGAGGTGGAGTGCAGTTGGTATCACTCTGCATAGGACAGAAGTCAGCACTACAGAGGAGGCATCGGCTTATGTGGCTCCTGCTCCCTACTACAGTTTCAACTTTACCAGTAGTCCCTCTGCATTGCACTCTGTTTGATGCTCTGGAATGGCGGGTCAGCAAGCCCAAACCACGATCTACCAGTCACCTGTCCACAATCTACTACAGGTTGCTGATCCCTGATCTAATGCTTTCCACAAAACAAAATATGGCCTTGTTTACACTGACCATGAACCGGAAGTCACTACGGCCTCCTCTGCTAATCTCTATGGCCAGCCGTGACTCCTCCTGCCACTTCTAAAAGTGATGCAGCGTCTAATCAGCCGCTCTGATCAATTTTAGCAGAAAGAACAGCAGCAGAGGAAATTTTTACTACCAGGGTTATGGATCTAGCTGCAGCTATAACTCCGGTATTAAACTGTAAAGTAATAACGTTTTTTTTTTAAGTTAGGCGGTCGGCAAGCGGATCATCAAGTCCCCTTGGACCCTCCCCTTTCCTTTTACTGACTCTGTTTTTTTCCATTTCTTTTCTCCCACCTTTTTCCTTCTTGATCTTTTTTTTTTTTCTTTTCTGGTGGTAAGGAACTGGTACTGGCATTTCCTAATTAACCTGGCCTCCCTTTTTTCTTTAAGAGAGGCTTCATTAATATTTGCATGCTGGTGTTTTACAAGACGTTGTGTGTTTCTCACATTGGACAATATGCGCAAGACTGCCTTCTGTTTGCTGTTTTGTTTTTTGATTTATCTTTGTATATGTTGAATTGCACCTCATTTGGCTGTATTTTTGCTGTTCTTTATAGCCAATACCTGCATTTTGCTCTTTGTATCTTATGTGGTCTCTGTACAATGTGATTGCAGCTAATAAACCTTTTGTTAAAGAAATGAGACAAAGTATCTGGCTACTTTTAGTTGGTTTCGTATTTGTTCCACCTTTTTTGCTCTAATCCTGGTAAATCCACACAACTGTGATATTTAGCAGGATACTAAAACATAATTAATCAATTTCTACTGCTGTTTTGTCTAAGATATCAATGCAACACTTCTTTTCTCCATCAGCAGAAGGGTTTAACCAACACTCAACTGCTTTGGGAATTAGTATGAAATACATTATGGTAGTGTGGTTTTCTGCAATTAAATAGAGAGTAGAGAAATTTTTATAAGCAACGTGCAACACTTCAGTTTGTGGCCTCTGTATTCCAATCCAGTTAAACAAACCGTGTCTTATACCTGTATATTCACACATCACAATCAGACTGAGGCTGGGTTCACACTAGTCCGATTCTCGGACCGACATGAAGAGCACAAGTTGCATTACGTCACAAAAACAATGATTCCCTATGAGAGCCGTCTTAACTGCTCCGACATGTGTTTTTCAAAGTCGGAGCGACTTTGAAAAAGGTTCCTGTACTACTTTTGTCCGACTTTGATCCTACTTCAGCCCACTGAAAGGCATTGAAGTCGGATCAAAGTCGGATCAGTGTCTTCACTGATCCGACTTTGGCACGCGACTTGTGCTCTGGAGATCTTGAAGGGGAACTCCACACCATATTTTTAAAGAAAAAACTGGCATGGGGTCCCCCTCCAGGAGCATACCAGGCCCTTTGGTCTGGTACGGATTTCAAGGGGAACCCCATGCCGAAAAAAACAG
>BLSH010400845.1:758704-789238 GCA_018402905.1 Glandirana rugosa
TTGTGGTCCGTCCATACTTATGACAACACCTCTTCAAATTTCGGCCTAAACCTATGTTTTTCTAAAGGGTTCGAAATTTGTAGGGTTCCTCGTGACACGTTCGCTATTATAACTTTACCTTCCTCATAGTCTGGTGACGTTTAGATGGTTCTGGACCGGCAGGGAGATTTGAAAGTCGAGTATGTTCCTCTTCTGACTAGTCTCTACGTCGGTTCTCCGGGTACTAGTGAGACCTACTTGACGTCTCTAGATGTCGACTCCACCCTCTGAGACAGGTATCCTGTAGTTAGTCAGCATATGACGTGTTTAGACCGGGGTGGCTTGTGGCAAACTTTAAATTACACTTTTTATGGATATCTTTAAGAAATGGCTTTCTTCTTGCCACTCTTCTATAAAGGCCAGATTTGTGCAGTATACGACTGATTGATGTCCTATGGACAGAGTCTCCCACCTCAGCTGTAGATCTCTGCAGTTCATCCAGAGTGATCATGGGCCTCTTGGCTGCATCTCTGATCAGTCTTCTCCTTGTATGAGCTGAAAGTTTAGAGGGACGGCCAGGTCTTGGTAGATTTGCAGTGGTCTGATACTCCTTCCATTTCAATATTATCGCTTGCACAGTGCTCCTTGGGATGTTTAAAGCTTGGGAAATCTTTTTGTATCCAAATCCGGCTTTAAACTTCTCCACAACAGTATTCATACCTGCCTGGTGTTTTCCTTGTTCTTCATGATGCTCTCTGCGCTTTAAACGGACCTCTGAGACTATCACAGTGCAGGTGCATTTATATTTTTCAGTGTTTTATTTGTTAAAAAGTTTGAAATCTCCAATAAATTTCGTTCCACTTCATGATTGTGTCCCGCTTGTTGATTCTTCACAAAAAATTACAGTTTTATATCTTTATGTTTGAAGCCTGAAATGTGGCAAAAGGTCGCAAAGTTCAAGGGGGCCGAATACTTTCGCAAGGCACTGAAGGTAGTACAGAAGTATGAAACAGTCGAAGAGTCAGGAGTATACCCAGGAGTCTTATTCAGGCGCAACCAAAATGAAATATTAAAACCAGAACAAGAAACAATATGGTCAAACACCAAAGAAAGGTCAAGACAGGAGAATTCAAGGAAAGACAAGACAATTGGGGGTCAGATATCAAAGTCAAACAAAAAAAAAAGCAAGGGTTGAATTTCTAAGCTGACAAACATTATGATGTGCAGCTTTTCAATGGAACAAGATGGCTTTCTCTGCTTAGGAGCATAAAGGGAACATGAGTGCACGTTTGCCACAAGAGGGGAATCTGGAGTTCAGGAGGATACAGCGTTGAAGAGCAGTGAGACTTGGGAAAAAAATAGGAAGCACCCCAGAGGAAACAACACTAAAAAGAATCCCCAGAAGGATAAGTAAGCACAGGTTGACTCACAGCCAACCTACTGACCACCAACCAGGCAACCGACCAAGATACAGACATATATCCAGATAGATAAAGGATTTAAAGTACTGTAAGTCCCTGCCAATTGTATAAGTTACGCATGCAACTGGTTTATATAGATACATATAGTTATTGCTTTTGAGAAGTTTCAAAATTATTCTTCATACTCATTTTTTTTTTGCTAAGGTTAACTTAATAGTGCCTAGCTTTCCTCTTTTTTTTTATATCACTGCCACATCACACAAGTTTTAGGAAATACTGTAGCAATGTGGTAGGATAATGATAAAAAATTCAGGTAAGTTTCCATAGCAACGCAAAGCATATCAGTAATACAATTGCTTTGTTCACTGTAGGATTACACACAGGTGATGCCCAATCGCTCCGCCGTCACAGAGCAGGCTAGCTTTACAGAACTAAATACAAGTGAAATCATATTCTGGGCACAGAGATGTTGAATTTTGTCTGTGGGACAGCTTCCTGCTGTGCTTTTTTACCGAACCTTATCAAAAATACAACTGAAAATGAGCTGTCTAGAGTGCAAGGAAAATGTCCCTCTGATTGAAATTCTGTCAAAGCAAGAACATTTTTTAAGGGTTTAATTTAGATCAATGTAATGTGGAGGTTTCAATTTAATTTTACTTATTAAGAATCGTTATGCCCAAATAAAACATTTAACCAGTCACTAAATGTATTTGTGCAAAAAAAAAAAAAAGGAATAAAAATTGAGGTCTCACAGAAATTAATAAAACAATATAATATAATATGGGTTAAAGCTGAATTTGAGGCCAGCTGTTAAATACACAGATCAATACATATATGGGAGCATTTTACCTGCTAGGGCAGTGGTTCTCAACCTACCTAGTGCCGTGACCCCGTGCTAAAATTTCCCAAGTTGTGGGGACCCCGAACAGTAAAATTACTATCGTTGCTTCCTCATTGGTGTAATTTTGCGACGGTTATGGATTGAACTATAAATATTTGATATGGCTATGCTGTGTGTATTTTCATTCTTACAAATGTAACATAATTAAAGGGTAGTTAGTAATCACAAAAACAATCTGTAATATTGTATATACAATAATATCACTAATTGTATATGTTGTATATATGGTATTATAATGCTCCAGTGATGAGACCCAAGCATAAGTGACAGAGTGCATAAAATGTCAATGTCCAGAATGGTGCCATGAGATTTTAATCGACCTCACATAATCAACCACCAGATGGAGCCAAAAGAGGTGGCTCAGATGTGACCCTTTTCCCTGACCGATGCTGAAAACCTGGGAATCCCCGGGCCTATCAGCAGACTTGTGTGTCACCTCCCAGGGTCCAGTACATACAAGCAAAAGGAAAAGAATACCAGGTGCAGGGTGTCTCCATATATCGTGTACTGTACTCACTTGGGGGGGAAGTCACACTCTGCCAGACCCGCAGCTGGCGTCCTATCCGCTCGATGGCCTCCAGTGTCACTGCTGTCCGTCGCTCGCCGTGCCTCATGCGGTCACGTGGGAGCGGTAGTCACGTCCGCCGCCAGTGACCCGCCCCGCATCCGTGCCAGCCAAACACACTGAGCCACAGGGCAGCCAATCAGACTATGAAATGTGCGCCTGCTCAGCGCACATCCATAGTCTTAATGGCTGACCAATAGGCTCACTACTTGGCTGTCATGTGACAGCCAAGGAGCCGAGCCCAAAAAAAAATAAATTTTTTTTTCTTCTTGGTGGTGGCGTCGCGACCCCCTGGAAATCGGCAATCGACCCCACAGGGGAATCGCGACCCACGTGTTGAGAATCACTGTGCTAGGGGATTTGCATTTCTGTCTAATCAGTCCTGAGATTTACAGAGCCTTATAAGACAGCCAAGTTGGTGACCCAGTCTTTCTCTACTGCAATTAAGCAATATATTTTGGTCTGTAGGAGGTCAGCTGCAGAAAGGACTACAAAATGGTGATATAAAGTTACAATCAGGTACTTACACTACACTGAATTGTTTTTAAGTAGATTAAATTATTTTTAATTATTAAATGCATCGTCAAATTATTTGTTATATATATATACACATATAAATATTATATATATATATATATATATATATATATATATATACACACACACATATATATGTGTATATATATATATATATATATATATATATATACATATACACACACACACACATATATATATATATATATATATATATATATATATACACATACATATACATACACACACATACCCAAGAAGCAATATGAAGCCATTTAGAGTTATAGAAAAAGTAAATATACCCAGAGTACTCCAGTGCTTTCACCTTTCAGTGCAAAGCAACAAGTTTCGTTTCAAGCGACTTGAATGCCAAGTTTAAAAAGGTAAAAAAGAAAAAAGCCTGCAAAATAGGCACCTGTCCCACAGCCCATTCCTCTTGTAGTGCAACAGCATCCATTGCACCTCTGAGTGTGTTGGAAGCCTGGTTCTCCACTACTCTCTGTAGTTCCTCCACCACTACCAGTGTTAATTTCGTCAACTAAAATATTTTCATCTACTAAATTAATACTATTTTAGTCGACTAAAATACAACTAAAACAATTCACAGGTCTAGAATACTACTAAAACTAAAATGGCATTTTAGTCAAAAGACTATGACTAAAACTAAATTGAATTTATATCACAATGGCTAAATCTGTGTATGTAGTGCATGTTCAAACCTTAAAGTGTTACAAAACCCAGAACCTGCATTCACTACATCTGATCTCCCACAGTACTCAGAACATGGAAAAACAATTATTTTAGTAAATATAAACTGATAAATACCTTTTCTCATCAGCAGTATATAGCACACTTGTGACTTATATCAGTTTCTAGTAAACCTTGTAGGAGGAGTTTTCATTCTCCCCTGAGCCTTTGTCTGGACAGTACTGATTGGCCCTGTGCTGATCACATGCACCCTCCCAAGAAAAAAAATCTCTAGCAATACACACCAAACTGAGCATGAGCAACTGGTCCACTGGCTTTGTAAATATCAGGTTATTTTTTTGGAGAAGAAGAGGAGGAGGATCAGAGAGACAGGATCAAATAGCCCTTAGGCTCCGTTTACACTGCTGCTGCTATCTCTATATGTGTTTTTGTATTCCATAGAGTTGAATTCGCAATGCACAGCATCACACATGGATCAAACTCGCACTGGACCCTTTTCTTCACGGATTAGATTTGCAACGCATCTATGTGAACTGCCCTGATAGAACACTATGTTATTGGAGATGACTTGCTAATTTAAGCTATCACAAAGACTTAAATTCGCAGTAGTGTTAGCAGCAGTGTGAACCCAGCCTTATACACAATGCAGAGAATTGACCCCTTAGGTTCCACAGTGAGTATAACAAGCACACTTTACTGAATATACACACTGATTTTACAATTGTGGGTTTAGTAACACTTTAATACCATAAATAATAAACATGTTATTATATTTTTACTCCAGGAGTATATAATGTTTGGGAATTCTAAATAAATAATGCATTAAAATTTAAATAAACCCATTCAATTTTAGTCGACTAAAATGTACTGGAGATTTTAGTCGAATAAAATACAACTAGAACTAAAATGGCATTTTAGCCAAAGGACTAACATACGACTAAAACGGCATTTTAGCCAAAGGACTAAAATACGACTAAAACGAAAATGGCATTTTAGTCAAAAGACTATAACTAAAGCTTATTCAAAATTTGATGTCAAAATTAACACTGGTCACTACTGTAGTGATGCAGGATTCAGCAAAAGGAACCACAGCACGCAGCAGGGGACAAAGACATCCACCACTCTCAGGGTTGTTGATTATGAATAGGTGTCTGTAGCTCTTAAACACATCAAGGATTGAAGACAGGATGGCAAGGAGTATATAAAACTCTTCTTTTGACATGCCTTTCACTTTTTTTTTGCTTCAACTTTTTAGTCCTCACCCCCAATCCAGATGTACTCAATTTCACAATGCTTTCCCACCCCAAGGAAGCATGGACTTCCTCCCATGATGCAATGCTCAAGCTGCACCCAGATCCTAGACTGAATCACTGTCAGGACACCCCGTCCCGACACGGCTGATATCACTGGTACTATAAGCTCTGACACCTACAATTCCATGGGGGATGCAACAATGGAAGGAGTTGCACAGCAGTGTAATGGCAAGCATAACTGGGCTGGTAGGTGAGCTTAAAAGAGATCCTGCCACTTTACCCTGAATAGGCAAGGTCACTCCAGCTCGCCGACTCTGGTAGTTTTCCCATTCCTCACCTCTATATATTTTTTTTTACATTCTTTATATAATGTTTTTCAAAAAGCAGACCGGAATGCAGACTGGTTGAGACATCAAACCAGTAAACAGACAAGTCCATAAGAAGAGCATAAACATCCAGTGTCAATGTAACCTTTGAGGTAGTCAGTTTTTTGTTATTACAACAAAAATGCAATCAGATACAAAATATCCATATATCGAATACCTTATTACAACAGACACAGGCCGGAAAAACATACAGTACACTCCTACAGGAGCTCCCACATAAAAGAGAAAAAAAAAGAGGGGAAAAAATGAAAACAGCAAAAAGGAAAAAAAAAAAAAAAAGGAGGAGGGGGGTAGTCTCACTCCCTCTAAGTGAGAACCCCTCCATATTCCTGTGAGCCTGTAACGAGTGTCAGATAAAATCACTTCTGTCTGTAATTTTCTTCCCTGCCATGCAGGATGCAGACAGGCTTTCCATGGAATGAATATTGGCTATTCTTGCAAACCATTGCGAGAGCGTGGGGGGAGACTCCTGCTTCCAGAGCACTGGGATACATTCCCTAGCGGCATTCAACAGGTGGATCACCATAGATTGTTTGAATTTTCATCTAGGGAGATTGGAGAGTTGAAGCAGGTACCTGGCTGGGTCGCTACCAAAGTCAAAGTCAGTAAGTGTTTTGATATGGTCCCACACCTGAGACTAGAAGCAATCCAGCTTTTTGCCAGTCCAGAAAATATGGAGGACGGTACCTTCCTCCTCCCAGCATCGCCGGCAGAAGTTCAAGGTGCCCAGGTATTGTTTCCAGAGCAACAAGGGAGCCATACACCAGCGAAAGAGTATTTTGTAGCCCAGCTCCTGGTATTTACATTTGATGGAAGAATAGTCACACCCCCATGTTTTATTTTGGACTCTGCTATACAATGGATTCTGGTTTGCGGTCTCTGTTTAATACAGCCAGATAGCTAAATAAACCTTCTCCTCCCTTTCACCTGCTTACAGACCGAACAACATTTTTGAACAAAGTGTACTAATTCAAAAGAATCACAATTTTTAGATGATATAGAATATTATAGAAAACAATTATTGGAAAAGAAAGCATGTTACCTAAAGATACAGTATTTGTCTGAAGGTTTTTCCCCCCATTAAAAAATCTGCAAGTAAAACAGAGACAGAATCCGTTATGTCTTGCTGAAATTCTCTTGATGAAGCTAAAATGTTTGCAGTTTCTAAACACAGTAGAAAATCCCCTCCCCCCCTTTCCTAGTAACCCTGCTGTCAGGTCACTAGCAGGGTGTTTAATTCTGAATGTCTGAAACGACCCTCTGTGATTCAAGGAATCAGATCTCGAGAGAAATACAGAGTCTGCCATTGATAATCTCTTCCTGGAAACACTAGAACCCTGGATGTCATACTGACCCTGTGATAAAATCTGACAAACTAACCTCCTTCCTAAATAGTAGGCAACTTAAGGGACAAGAAATTTTCCCCTCTACACAACCCGGCTGGATCATTTCCTCAGAAGTTCCTAAAATATATCTGCATCCCCCCGCGCTCCCCCATAACAATGCTAACATTTGGTGATTGGGTGCTCCAATATTAAGCGCAATCATGTGCTTAAACACTCCTTATACCAGAAACAAGGTTTTTCTGCAGACAATGATACTTTACCTAAATGGTGCTATCTTAATGGTGCCTAGTACCTGGTAGGATGGGTACTTTATCAAATATACAGTGGGGAAAATAGTTATTTGATCCCCTGCAGATTTTGTAAGTTTGCCCACTTACAAAGAAATGAAGGGTCTATACATTTTATCACACATGTATTTTAAATGATAGAGAGAGAATATCAACCAAAAATCCAGAAAAAAACACAATACAAATGTTATAAATTGAGTTGCAGTTCAGCGAGTAAAATAAGTATTTGATCCCCAAGCATAACGTGACTTAGTACTTGGTGAAGAAACCCTTCCTTTTTTTTTTTTTCTAACATAAAGTTTATTCAACTTTTAGCACAGTACAAACAAAGGCAGTGGTACAATCACAACAGGTACAGGTGAGTCACATGTCTAGTCAGGATCAATATACGGTTATACACATATTACAGGAGCCATTACATCAGGGTTGCGACTTAGAAGGGAGATAAAGGACATATACGAAGACTTACTGCATCCTCATGCCTAGATTGTGTTACCCACAGATTTATATTTAGCCATCAGTACAAGCTATCATCCGAGCCCTACTCCAGTGCCAGCCGCACCTCTCGGACCCAGGCCGCTCACACCTTCTCAAAATTTTTTGGGCAGTTACGACCCGCATAGGTCAATTTGTATAGGGGCAGGGCCAAGTTAATTAGATTTCTCCATTGTCCCACTGTCGGAAGGGGGGCCTTGTTCCACTGCAGGAGGATCGCTTTCCTCGCATAGAAGGCCGTGTAGAATACAAAGAGTTTCTTGGCCTTTGGGGCATCAATCTCCTCACATATGCCCAGGAGCAAACACCGAGGGTCGGGGGGGACCTGAAGTTCACCTATCTTATTAATGTCATGAAGAACCTCACTCCAAAACGTCCGAATTTCCGAGCAGGTCCAGACTACGTGAAAAAAGGTGCCCACCTCCGAGCCACACCTGTGGCAAAGCGGGCTCAGACCAGGATATATCCCGGCAAGTCGCTGGGAGGTGTAGTAGATTCTATGTAAGAACTTAATTTGGACAAACCTATCCCGCGCTGAAATCATCAACGGTAGAAATTGTTGGACCCCTTCCTCCCATTCGTCTTCCGCTAATGTGGGTATGTCAGCCTGCCACCTGTCGTAGAGTCGTGAGATCCTAGAGGCGTCCAAACCCGCCAGGGTGGCATAGAGGGTAGAAGGTCTTTACGCCTTCAGGATCCCTTAAAAGATCTTCAACCACACCAGTCTCCAAAAGCGGAGCTGTTGTGAACTGTCCCCTATATGCGTGGCGTAGCTGAAGGTATCTAAAATACATGTGGTAAGGTAGGTGGTAGTCATGTTTAAGGTCATCAAAGGTACGCAGGGCACCACC
The DNA here is from genome assembly GCA_018402905.1 of Glandirana rugosa. Taxonomy (NCBI): domain Eukaryota; kingdom Metazoa; phylum Chordata; class Amphibia; order Anura; family Ranidae; genus Glandirana; species Glandirana rugosa. The sequence continues at coordinate 767,434 of BLSH010400845.1, forward strand.
CCTGATCACATCGCTCAGCGAGGTAATGCCAAAGTGTGCCCAGGCCACTGGGTCAGGGATGGAATGAAAAGGAGGAAGTATGGGGTTACCCCACAGTGGCGTAGATGGAGACCAGCCATTCCCACCATTCAGCTTGGAATGGACCTTGTCCCACACCCGAAGAGTGGTTTTCATGGGAACTGTGATTTGGGGGTTAGAGCACGGTCCCCTGTGTACCAGGTTCCGCAACTCCGCATAAGACCCCGACCTCGACGCTTCAAGCGTCGAGGCTGGGTTGGCCAGGGTTGCAGACAACCCCCATTTGACCATCACAAGGATGGCTGCCCAATAATACTTAATAAAATTCGGAAGGGCAAGGCCCTCCATGGTAACTGGTAGCTGTAGCGTAGCCTTAGCCAGTCTCGGTGTCCCCCCATTCCAGATAAACGTGAGAGAATGCTGTCCAGTTTTTTAAAGAAAGAGGTTGGTATGGGGACAGGAGTCTGTCTAAAGAGATAGGTGAACTTGGAAAGCACCGACATTTTAATGAGATTCACTCGTCCAATCGGAGTGAGAGGCAACAATTTCCAGACGGCGCACTTCCGAGTCAGGAGGGAGAACACCGGGGTTAAGTTTAGGGGGATAAACTGCGCTAGATCTCTATGAATCTGTACTCCCAAGTATTTGAATTGTGCGACTTTCTGCAGTGGCGAAGCCAGGGGGTCTAATGCTTGTTCCGAGCGGAGTGGGAAAAGGACTGATTTATCCCAGTTTATACGTATACCTGAATACTTCCCGAATTCGTTTATAAGTGATAAAGCTGCTGGGAGGGATGCAGGGGCGTTCCTCAGGTATAGCAGGGTATCATCCGCGTAGAGAGATATCTTTTCATGAACCTGGCCGATACAGATGCCAGTTACCCCCGGGGACTCCCGCGGGGCCACTGCCATCGGCTCGATCGCCAGAGCAAAAAGGGTTGGTGACAGGGGACACCCTTGCCTAGTGCCTCGGTGTAGCAAGAAGGGCAGGGATATGATCGAGCCGGTACAGACCCTGGCCCTCGGTTATCCATACAGGGCCTGCACCCAAGAGATAAATCCGGGGCCAAAACAGAAGCAACGCAGGACCTCCCAAAGATTTTGCCACTCTATCGAGTCAAACGCCTTTTCGGCGTCCAGGGAGGCCACTGCGTCAAGGTCCTGTAGTGAACCATCCAATGCCAGAACCGTAAAGAGCCGCCGGAGATTTATGTCTGTGCCCTTCCCAGGCATAAAACCCATTTGGTCACCTTCGATCAGGGTATGTATAACCTCACTGATTCTAACTGCCAGGACTCTGGCCAAAATCTTAGCATCAACATTGAGCAGCGATATGGGCCTGTATGAGCCACATTCCTCTGGGTCTTTCCCAGGTTTAGGAATCACCACTATGATGGCCTCCGCCATCGAGTCTGGGAGTGAACCAGCCTCCAGAGACCGGAGAAGGGTATCATGTAGGCGGGGGACCAGGTGCTCCCTGTATTGTTTATAGAATTCGGATGGAAAGCCGTCTACTCCCTGGGTCTTCCCAGCCTGCATGGAATATAAAGCCTTCTGGACCTCCTCTTGCATAATAGGGCTGTCAAGCCTCCTACGCATAGCCAGCGTAAGAGTAGGGAGAGTAATCTGGGAAAAATATGACCTGAGCTCGTCAGCCGTATATACCGCTCTGGAAGAATAGGAGAAACCCTTCTTGGCAAGCATAGAGGTAAGACGTTTCTTGTAGTTGGTTACCAGGTTTGCACACATCTCAGGAGGGATTTTGGTCCACTCTTCTTTACAGAACTTCGCTAAATCCTTAAGGTTTCTGAGCTGTCGCTTGGCAACTTGACGTTTCTGCTACGAACATAAATTTTCTATAGGGTTAAGGTCTGGAGACTGGCTACGCCAATCCATAACCTTAATGTGCTTCTTCTTGAGACACTCCTTTGTTGCCTTGGTGGTATGTATTGAGTTATTGTCTTGCTGGAACACCCATCCATGACCTACCTTCAGCGTTCTGGCTGAGGGAAAAAGATTCTCATCCAAAATTTTACAATACATGGCCCCGTCCATTGGTCCCTCAATGCGGCGAAGTTGGCCTGTACCTTTAGCAGATAAACAGCCCCAAACAATAATGTTTCCACCTTCATGCTTGACTATAGGCATGGTGTTCTTAGGGTCATAGTCAGCATATTTCTTCTTCCAAACACGGCGAGTCAAGTTAATGCCAAAGAGCTCAATTTTGGTCTCATCTGACCACAGCACTTTCTCCCAATCCTTCTCTGAATCATTTAGATGTTTATTGGTAGACTTCAGATGAGCCTATACATGTGCCTTTTTAAAGAGGGGGACCTTGCGGGCGCTACAGGATTTCAATCCATGGTGGCGTATTGCGTTATCAATGGTTTGGTGACTGTGGTCCCAACTGCCTTGAGATCATTCACAAGCTCCTCCTGTGTAGTTCTGAGCTGATCCCTCACTTTTCTTATGATCATCCTTACCCCATTATATTAAATATTGCATGGAGCTCCAGACTGAAGGCGATTGATGGTTGTTTTCCATTTCTTCCATTTGCGAATAATTGCTCCAACACTTGTCTCCTTCTCACCAAGCTTCTTGCTGATGGTCTTGTAGCCACACTCTTGTCCCTGATGATCGGTTTGAATGGAAGAAAGGTTTTGTTGACAGGTGTTATACACACGAGTTGTCCTTAGGAGCACCTTCTTAAATTGACAGGAATAATCTGTGTACCACATGAGCACATACTGTAGCCAGTCTGTGGGAGCCAGAATTATTGCTGGTTGGGGATCAAATACTTATTTTACTCACTGAACTGCACCTCAATTTATAACATTCGTATCATCTGTTTTTTTCCCTGAATTTTTGGTTGATATTCTGTCTTGATCATTTAAAATACATCTATAAAAATTATAGACCCTTGATTTCTTTGTAGGCAAACTTACAAAATCTGTACGGGATCAAATAATTAATTTTTCCCACTGTAGGTATATGAATACTTTCTCCGTTCCCAGTTCAGTGTAAAAAGCTATTCATTAGTTTAACATATAAAAGTTATTGAACTTATAGATCTGTGCTTGCCATTCTCTAGCAACCTTTGTTGCTCCTCCTTTACAATGCCAAGTTGAAGAGACTAGTCTTTCAAAGTCAGCAGAAATCACAGATTCCTTCTGGAGAGGAGCTTCTCTCTGTATTGCTGAATGGTTCCCTCTTGTTCGTTCCTCTGGTGTGAGGGTCTAATCTTGGCCACCAGCTTCAGCACAGGGAACCTTGGCATTTTACTGCTATAAATGGTGCTTCAACTTTTAGGCCTCATACACACGGACGTTTTTTGACGCCGGCGTTTTCTGGCGTTTTTTGCAGCTCTCCATGTTAGTCAATGGCCCCATAAAAACGTCGGCGTTTCTGAGCTGTAGGTGGCGTCGGCGTTAGTGAGCAGAAAGTAGAACCCATGGCCATCGCGTTCTGAGGCTGTAACCGACGCCACAATATGCCAAGAAACGCCAACATATGCCACCATATGCCACCTATTATTATACCGGCGTTTTCCGGCGTTTTTTGACGCCAACGTTTTTAGGTTGAAAAATAGCAGAGGGATGATTTTGTTTTAAAAAACGCCTATTGACGCCGACGCTCACTAACGCCGAAAAACGTCAATACATAACGCCGAAAAACGTCGCCTTTTTTTCCTTGACGTCGGGCCCGACGTTTTGTTTATTTTTTTATATACGCCCGTGTGTATGAGGCCTTAATGTTCTTCCCTACTGTTTATCTGCAGCAAAAAAGGTGCACACATTTTCTAGTAAAGGTCTGTAACTGTAGCCAAAAAGCACATTTACGGAATCCACTATCAACTTCATAGGAACTGGAAGTATCCTCAGGGCCTACCTTGGAATCACGATGTCTGTTTGGTGCATGAGCAGCTAGCAGTCGTATAAGCACTACATTACTAGCCAGAGAGGAACTTCCAGTTGAGAGGTGGAAATAAAAGGCTAAATACGAATAGGTAAAACATTAAAATAACATAACCCATTAAGCTATTGTGAAACAATAAAGTTAGGAAAAACTGCTACAAGTGTAAGTCCCTGTACATGTGTGCCCTTGTGTGCATAGTACTGTAGTATGTCTTTTAGGATAAGGACGTAGTGTATATGACAGATACATCAAGACATGAAAAGAGGTACAGGGAAACCTTGTCAACTTTTCATGTTGCTGGTCCTATCCAGGGTCCAGGTTTTGCCTGTTAGGGTGGGCATACCCTCAGAAGGGACTTAGAATAGGAATAAGAATAGACCATGGCCCTGGACCTATATAGCACACTGCAGCTAAGTATTATTATTATTATTATAATACAGGATTTATTTAGCACCAACAATTTGCACAGCGCTTTACCACATGAGGGCAGACAGTACAGATATAATACAATTTAATACAGGAGAAATCAGAGGACCCTGCTCGTTAGAGCTTACAATTTAGAAGGGAGGGTCAAGTGGTACAAAGGCAATAGCTCTGGGGGATGCACAGATGGAGAAAATAAAACTATTACGTTGTTAGTACGTTGAATTTAATTGGTTGGGTGAGTGGAAGTCAGTGGAGGAATTGACAGAGGAGTAGCAGACATTGAACAGCTGGGTAAGGTGGATGAGGCTGACAGCATCATTCATGATGGACTGAAGAGGGGATAGCCTATGTAAAGGCAATCCAGTGAGGAGGGAGTTGTAGTAGTTGAGACGGGAGAGGACCAGGGAGTGGATTAGGAGCTTTGTGGTGTAATTGGTTAGGAAGGGGCATTTTGTGGGCATGTTGCACAGGTTGAGGCAGCAAGATTTGGACAGTGATTGGATGTGGGGCCGAAAGGAGAGTTCAGAGTCCAGAATTACACCTAGAACCTTGGCATGCAGGGATGGGTTGATAGTTGTGCCATCAATCTTGGTAAGGAAATCAGGGGAAGAGACATGTGGGGAAGGAAATATTACGAGCTCAGTTTTAGATAGATTATGTTTGAGGAAGTGGTGTGACATCCAGGGGATCAAGGTGGTTATTTTCAGTGAGATAGTTGCTCAGTCGGGTGTTCAAGGAGTTTGGATAAAAAGGGGAGCAAGGAGATGGGGCAAAGGTTGTCGAGACTGGTGGGGTCCAGTGAGGGCTTTTTAAGTATGGGGGTGAATAGTGCATGTTTTAGAGAGTTGGGGAAGATGCCAGAAGAGAAGGAGAGATTGAAGATGTGAGTTAGAGAGTGTAGGATACAGTCAGAGTTTGAATGTAGCATTTTCTAGAGAACAGGGTCCGGGGTCAGGTGGTTAGGTGGGTGTTAGAAAAAAGATTAGCAACCTTGTCTATAGTGACAGGGTTGAATGAGGGAAGTAATGATTGTACCTGTGGGCATGGAGTGTTAAGTGGAAAAGGTATGCAGGAACTGCTAATGAGCCATGAAGGCAGTAAGAATTCAGATCTTGATAGGAGTGTCAATCTAAGGAGGTAAATTAATCTGGTGAAGAGACAGCGTGAAATTCTTTTTCTTATTCAAAGTTTTTATTGAACATAAATATTAAAGCGGAGTTCCGCCCACATAAAAAAAAATTCTGCTGGCATCCACTGCGGCATAAGTCAATAGAAAAATAACACAATTGTAAGCTTTAAATCTTGGTAGTTTTCCCATATATTTTTTACTTTGCTCATATTTTTCGTCCTGAGAGTTTCCATTTCAGTTGTGGGCATGTGAAGCCCAGTTGCACCCTCTTCCTGTCTCTTCCTGCAAGAGGGGCATGCTGGTTTCTCGATCTTGCGGACTGCACCGGCAGCTGTAGCGCAGAGTGTATGTACCGCTACCATAACAACGGGCGGTGACTGAGAAATAACATGATTTTTAAACTCAGTCATGCCCATGGAGGCAGAAAGTGATGCACGGTGCCGCGGACCAGGAGGTGGCAGATTATAAGCCACCACCTAGCAACAGAGCACTTAGAGTAAGTAAAAAAAAAATGTAAGCTCCAAAAGTGATTTCTTGTATTTAATGGATGTGAAATATGTAAAAATTGTTTTGTGGGTGGAACTCCACTTTAATAAATATTGAAAAAGATATCAAAAATTGAGTCGTTCAGTTACCAAGTGCCTTCATGAATGAACACAGTACAGGTAATTAAATAATCCGAAAATTACAATGGTATGTTGTAATTATAATGACAACATTATATCATGAGTTGAAAAAAATGTAAAGGAGGGTAGACTCTCCCCTAGTGCCCATGGCACTGGTGGTTATAACGCAATAGGTTGCGAAAGAGGGCAAGGACCGTGGAGAGGGCTTCGGAGAATACCATGGAAGGCCCTGACCACATGTCTGAAGCAACGTCTGAAGAAAGAGATCATAAGTAAAAAGTAAGAAGGAAGAAGGAAGAAAAAGGCCTATCAGGCAATCAGGAGAGGAGAGGGGGAAAAAGAAGAACAGTAAAGAGGGGTGAGAGGACAAGAGATGGGAAGTTAAGGCTGTCTGTTCCACAACAGAGCAGGGGATTAAACGGGGTTGAAAATTGGTTTCTCAACCTTCAGGTTCTAGGAGCTTGGCATCAAAATGTGGAGGGAGGAAAAGGTCCACCCATGGTTGCCAAATGTTCAGGTGTCATGGGATCTTGTCTAAGATGGTCGTCTCAATCTTACTGTGGATCATAGCTTGGGTGATCCTATTTTTAGTCTCTGCCGAGCAGAGAGATGGAGATTTCCATGCCTTCGCGATAGTCTGTTTAGAAGCTGTGACAATGGTTATTGCTAGTTTCGATTGGGCCTTTGTAAGGTCAGGTGGGCAACGGTTTAGCAGGGCAAAAACTGGGTCAGGGGTGGTCAACCTGTTTAGTAGGATAGACATTATTCTGAAAATTTCAGCCCAGACTTGCTGCACGATCGGACACGTCCACCATATATGCACATATGTGCCCTGTTCTCCATAACCTAGGAAATGTGGTGAAGTTCTTTTTTAAGATGGGAAGATTCCCATCACCTAATGCCACTAGTGCAAAACTGAAGCCTCACTGAGTAGGCGGAGTTATATGGGAACACAAGGGTGAGGACCCAGTACAAATGAGTCTACTCACTTGAAAGTAGAGGCATATGACCCATGGTCTTTAAAGGGGTTGTAAAGGTTTGGGTTTTTTTCATAAAAGTTACAAACATGTTATACTTATCTGCTCTGTGCAAGTGTTTTGCACAGAGAAGCCCAGATCTTGCTCTTCTGGGGTGCCCTGCCACCGCTCCTCCCCTTCACTGAGTGCCCCCACAGAAAACCGCTTTTCATGGGGGCACCCATGCAGGCTTGTTCCAGAGTCCCGCTGCTGCGTCCATTAACATGCCAATGGATTTGATTGACAGCAGCGGGAGCCAATGGCTCCTGCCGCTATCAATCTGTCTAATGAGGAGAGAGACAGTGGCTGGAGCCACTGGGCTCGTGCACATCGCTGGAGCGGATGGGCTGAGGTAAGAAAAAGTGGGGTCTGGGGGCAGCTGCAGCAACTAAGGTTTTTCACTTTAATGCATAGAATGCATTAGGGGGAAAACCTTGAGACTTTACAATCAATCATTTTAAATCATCTCGTGTGTCCTGCACTGTACGATAAAGAGAACACATTTACTTCTTACCAGAATAAACAACACTCATAAAACAGTTTAGCAGCAGGTGCAGGGCTTAAGCTGACAATATGCACTGATTGTCATTCGTAGAGTATACTGTTAAACATACAATGCAAGCTATGATTGGCCACAGAGAGCTCAAGAACCTGCACTTAAAGGAAGAAAGGGGTGGTCCTGATTCAACATAAACTTTATCAGTTTCTCCTGAATGCAGAGCGACATGTAACAATAAAAGGATAAGTAGTGCGCTATTACATCTAGGCCTCATGTATGTAGGTGAAGAAGTCCATAAAATGTAAACTGCAGTGCTATTTCCGCACCCAGGAAAGATAGCTGCAGCATACAGCTGCCTATAAAAAAGAAACGCACAAAAACTACATCCAAAGATTTATGCCCATGCATGTGCGGTGTATATATATATATGGGTACAGTTCTGCAGTACGAGGCCAGTGATACCAGTGTTCACTTTTAAGATCTAAAAAACTGAGGCGATTCATTGTTGACCACTGCTTTTTTTAAAAGTACCGACTGTAATGGTTATATTGGCCATGGTAGTTATCATCCCAGCTGGCTTAAAGCTGTCCCTAGGGGACAGTTTATTTGCCTAAGGCGTAACTGTTCCCTTAGGGAAGATCTCTTTAAACAGATGGAAATCCTCAAAAGTAGGGTCCTTGATAAGGGGTACGAATCTGCAGAATTGAATAGAACAATAGTGGAGGTCGGAGATATGGATAGAACCATTATGATCAGAGATAGAGAGAAACCCTCAGGTTTAATACAGAAGGATTTCAAGTTTTCCTTTCTCGCCACCTTTTCTCATCAACACCATGATATCAATAGTGTTAAGTGTATTGAGGAATGATAAAATTTTGGGTCCACTGCAGAGCATCCCCAGGTGATCTGTTTCACGACATTATTCTGAACATCGTATTAGGGACCCAGCGGGTACCTCCATCGTAGCTATTGATCGTTTTACCTCCCCATTGGAGGGGAAGCTTTGTTAGAAGGGAAATTTCCCAGATGGAGACTCGCCGGATCTTTGACTTGAGTTTTGGGCCTCATAGAATGAACGTGGACTGGGACATTAGTTGCTTTATTAATAATGGGTAGGGTGTCCTAGTCCCCGCTCAGGTACCTGATTTCCAGAAATGAATATGTTCCTGTTCTGTAAAGACTTTAGGTGTAGCTTAATATATATTGCCTCCTGCGCTCCTCTCTGGGTTGTGTCCTCCATTATGTGTTTCCATATCCATCCAGAGGGATCATAAGCGCAGTTTGGTTTTTCATACTAGATGGGGTTTTCTGTTTTCCTATTGATACTATACTTGTGTTTTAATGTTTTTATATAAAATGTAAGGAGCATGTCTAATTTATTTTTTTATGTGGATTCTAGCTTATTAGTATGATGCTGTACAGGGCTTCCTTCTTTCTGGTTGCCAGATAATAGTTTTTTGATGTCTCAGAATACGGAGATGCTATGGAGATGCTATGGAGATCTGATTGCTTCCTGTTTCCTGTATGTGGAGCGCACCGGCAGTGACGCGGTGCGCCCCATGATGTATTGGAGACTCGATTGCTTCCTCTTTCCTGCATGCACAGTGCACTCCACAATGTATTTCCGGTTCTTGATTATTTATAGGCGTGCTGGACGGGATTAGCCACGCCTCTGACGAAATCCTATTGCATGAAACCTGTCAGTTGATGCTATCCCATGTCCAGCAGGCTTTCTGAACTGCGGTTTTAATCCTACATGAACAAGCTTGTTTTTACTGCCATGATGTAAGTAGAACTTTTAGTCCTTGCTAAGCACCTTACGGGCTTCACTATTAGCCTCCCTTTCTTTTATATGCGCTGACTCATGTCTGAGTACTAAGGTGAGAAGCCTTTATGCTGGTGTCCCTTTATTGGTGACTCAATTCATGTCTGCTGGCCGGACTAATCTCTGGGCGGATCTGAGAAAGACCTGTTTGCTTATTTGCCTTTATTATCTGGTAAGGAGACTTGCTGGGCACGGTGGTGCAGTGTGATTTTTCCATCTCTTTACGGAGAGGTGGATGTGCGGTGTATATGCCCGTTGTGAGATTATGAAAGGCGAGGTGATCGATGGACATTATGTTTCACCTCGCATGCATTCATTTTCAGTGAACAAAGGCAAAATTCGGTCCAGGTATTACCAGCCACCTTAGCAGGGTTGGTTCCCGACCAGATTTCGTGGTACACTTGTGTCCACCAACAGGTGGTATAAATGAGCAGGAGTAGAGCAAAGATTTGCTCTGGCCTGGGACTCATGAGACATCAAGCCTGAGAGAGCTGATGAACTGAAGTTTGCTTTATGACTGAAACAAAAGGTTTGCATTGTCTTTGTTTTGTGGGTGACTAGGAGAAGCCCTTCTCTGCTCAGTTAGGAAAACTGGAAATGTTTACTAAGAGCCTGGATGGCAAGGATTTATTTTCTGTTTTGCTTGTTTGATTTTCATGCAACCTTTTAAAATAAAACACAAAGATTGTGGAGCGTGTGGTCATGGACCATTATTTATGTGCGCTCCCTGAAACTTGGAGGAAGTGGGTCAGCCATGGGGACCCTAAGACTGCAAACCAGCTGGCGGAGAGATATACTACTGCTGAGGACATGTTGAACGCATCTGTGTCCCACTCCAACGTCTCTAGGGGTGAAAAATCGCCCGGAGGATTGAGACCACATCGCCAATGCGCAGCCGCCTATTTGAACAATGTAGTCATCCACAGCCCAGATTGGGAAACTCATTTGCCCCAGGTGCACGCAGTAGTAGATTCCCTTAGCAAAACAAGACTCTGCCAACCCCAAAAAGTGTGACATAGGCTTGGAGGCCAAATAGCTTGGCTACATTATTGGTCAAGGGCTGATTAACTACTTCAGCCCCGGAAGGATTTCACACTTTAGGACCAGAGCACTTTTTGCGATTCGCACCTCATCGCTTTAACTGACAATTGCACGGTCGTGCGACGTTGTACCCAAACGAAATTTGCGTCCTTTTTTTCACACAAATAGAGCTTTCTTCTGGTGGCATTTGATCATCGTGGTGTCATTTCTGATCGCCGCTATAAACAAAAGAATGGCGACAATTTTGCAAAAAAACCCAAATTTCTTACTTTTTGCTAAAATACAAATCCAAAAAAAAAAAAATACAAAAAAAACATTTTTTTCATCGGTTTTGACCGATTTATATTCTTCCTCATATTTGTGATAAAAAAAATCGCAATTGGCGTTTATTGATTGGTTTGCGCAAAATTGGCCGTGTTTACGGATGATGAGAATTAATTTCTGGGGTTTTTATTTATTTTATTTATTTTTTACTAGTAATGGCGGCGATCTGCGATTTTTAGCGGTACTGCGATATTGGGGCAGACATGTCGGACCATTTTGACACTTTTTTGGGACCATTGGCATTTATACAGCGATCAGTGCTATAAAAATGCACTGATTACTGTGTAAATGCTATTGGCAGTGAAGGGGTTAACCTGCAGGGGTCGCTCTAAGGGTTAACTGTGTTCCCTGGGCGTGTTCTAACTGTATGGGGGCTGCCCTAGCAGGGAAAGGGAAGTGATCACAGCTTCCATGTAGAGGAAGGCTGTGATCACAGCCCTTACCCCTCTCACAGAACGGAGGTCCGTGTTTACTTACACGGACCTCCGTTCTTTCAGTGCAGGGGGGGCATCGCGGGTAGCCGGCAGCGATCGAGTCCGCCGCACCCGCTCCCTGGCCCCCCCGAACACAGTGAGCATGCGGGCGCGCTTCCGGCGGAGCGCGCGCCCACAGTGCGCGATCTCGCTGCCGCCGTCGCATGACGGCGGTTTGCGATATCGAGCCACTTTGTCGCCGTCAACCTGCGGTTGACGGTCGGCAAGTGGTTAAGCCTCAGATCAATAAAATTGAGGAGGTTCAAAAATGGCCCCAACCTATAAATAAAATGCAAGTTTGTGCATTTCTGGGGATCACAAGGTACTACAGGCGTTTTATACCCAATTTTGCCACCATTGCAGCCCCACTGACAGACCTGACGAAGGGTAGAGGGTCTGTCATGATTAAGTGGAATCCTGAGGCAGAAAAGGCATTTCAAATGTTGAAGTGAGCCCTTTGTGCACAACCGGTGCTCATGACCCCAGATTTCACAAAGGAGTTTGTTGGACAGACAGACACCTCTGATGTGGGACTGGGTGCGGTACTGTCCCAAATCAGAGATGGTGAGGATCACCCGGTCATCTACCTGAGCAGGAAGCTTAACAGACATGTGAAAAACGATGCCATTGTTGAGAAGGAATGTTTAGCTATCAAATGGGCCTTAGAGGCCCTGAAATATTACCCTTTGGGGAGACCATTCAAAGTAGTCACTGACTATGCCCCTCTGAAATGGATGTGTGATAACAAGGAGAAAAACAGTCGTGTGACAAGGTGCTTCTTTGCTCTGCCAGCATTCATGTTCAAAGTGGAACATAGAGATGGGAAACTCCAGAATAATGCATATGTGCTTTCCCGTGTCCATTGTCTGGTTGGTACAGTTGCTCAGCCGCAGGGGCTTGATCAGAAAGGGGGGGGGGATATGTGGCATTATAAAAGGCAAGGTGATCGATGGATGTTATGTTTCACCTCGCATGCATTCATTTTCAGTGAACGAAGGCAAAATCTGATTTTGTGGTACCAACCGGTGGTATAAATCAGCAGGAGTGGAGCAAAGATTTGCTCTGGCCTGGGACTCAGGAGCCATGAAGCCTGAGAGAGCTGATGAACTGAAGTTTGCTTTATGACGGAAGCAAAAGGTTTGCATTGTCTTTGTTTTGTGGGTGACTGGGAGAAGCCCTTCACCGCTCAGTTAGGAAAACTGGAAAGGTTTAGTAAGAGCCTGGATGGCAAGGGTTTATTTTCTGTTTTGTTTTTTTGATTTTCATGCAACTTTTTAAAATAAAACTTTTAAGAAAAACCTGCCGTTTGGACTACCTTTTTCCCAGGGAAAGTGATCCCCATTAAGCTAGCTGCCCACACCGTGTACAGCTAGCGCATAGCCATTCATTACTACGGGTGGCTATATGATGCAGCTGTGTCCTCCAGGCATAAAAATACATTCACAGACTATAGTTCATTGAGGGAACCATGAATGCCAACATGTACTGTGACATACTGAAGCAGAGCACGATGCACTCCCTTCAGATACTGGGCCGCAGGGCAGTATTCCAACATGATAACAACCCCAAACACACCTCAAAGATGACCACTGCCTTAGCTAAAGAAGCTGAGGGTAAAGGTAATGGATTGGCCAAGCATGTCTCCAAAACTAAACCCTATTGTGCATCTGTGGGGCATCCTCAAATGGAGCGCATGGTCTCTAACATCCATCAGCTCCTTGATGTCGTCATGGAGAAGAAGAGGACTCCAGTAGTAACATGTGAAGCTCTGGTGAACTCCATGCCCAAGAGGGTTAAGGCAGTGCTGGAAAAAATGGCCACCAGTGTTAATTTCGTTGACTAAAACATTTTAGACGCCTAACTTGATACCATTTTAGTCGACTAAAATACGTCTAAAACTAAAACAAATGAGATGACTAAAATAGGACTAAAACGAAAATGGCATTTTAGTCGAAAGACTAAAATAGGACTAAAACGAAAATGCCATTTTAGTCAAAAGACTAAGACTAAAAGTAAATTGAAATTTGACGTCAAAATTAACACTGGTCTGTAGTGCATGATCATACCTCAATACCATAAATAATAACAGATTTAATTTCTCACTCCAGTAGTATATGAGTTTGGAAATTGTAGAGAAATGCTTAAATAATGCATCACAATTTAACTACACCCATTAGATTTTAGTTGACTAAAATGTCCTGGAGATTTAGTCGACTAAATACGACTAAAACTAAAACAATTGGAGAAGACTAAAATGGGACTAAAACTAAAATGCCATTTTAGTCCTAAGGCTGACTAAGACTAAAACTAAATCAAAATTTGCTGCCAAAATTAACACTGGTGGCCATATAAAATATTGACACTTTGGGCCCAATTTAGACATTTTAACTTAGGGGTGTACTCACTTTTGTTGACAGCAGTTTAGACATTAATGGCTGTGTGTTGAGTTATTTTGAGGGAACAGCAAATTTACACTGTTATACAAGCTGTACACTCAATACTTTACATTGTAGTAAAGTGTTATTTCTTCAGTGTTGTCACATGAAAAGATATAATAAAATATTTACAAAAACGTGAGGGGTGTACTCACTTTTGTGAGATACTGTGTGTGTGTGTATATATATATATATATATTTTTTTTTTATTATTATTTATATTTATTTTCTTGTGTGACTTTTAACCACTTGCAGAATGACGGCCGGGAAGTGGTTCTATTATCCTGACTGGGCGTCATATGACATCCAGCAGGATAACAAGCCGGTGTGCGCCTGCAGGGGTGCGCAGCGCAGCAATCGGTGGTGTAATGTGTCAGTCTGACACACCACATCTCTGATTGTGGTAAAGAGCTTCTGTCCGAAGCTCTTTACCATGTGATCAGCTGTGACAAATCACGGCTGATCACAGGGTAAACAGGAAGAGCCGTGTACCGGCTTTTCCTCTATTCACGTTTGCAGATGGGAGCCGATCGGCAGCTCTCCTGACGGGGGGGGGGGGGTCTGGGCTGATTGTTTATCAGTGCAGCCCCTCTAGGATCGTCACCCAGGACCACCAGGGAGCCCAACCAGGGACCACCAGGGAAAGCCCACCCTGGACCATCAGGGAGCCAATCAGGGACCCCACCCTGACCACCAGGGAGTCCATCCTAGACCACCAGGTAAGGGGCACAATGCCCAACATGGATGGCACTCAGTACCTATTTCAGATACCACCCAGGACCACCAGGGAATGCATACCTTACAGTGCCCTCTATTAGTGCCCAACAGTGTCACCTATGAGGGCCCATCAGTGCTGCATATCAGTGGCACCTATCAATGCCCGTCAGTGCTGCATATCAGTGGCACCTATCAGTGCTCGTCAGTGCTGCTTATCAGTGCCCATCAGTGCTGCATATAAGTGCCTCATCATCAGTGCCCGTCAGTGCAGCCTCATCAGTGCCTGTCAGTGATGGAGAAAATTTACTTATTTACAAAGTTTTGTGACAGAAACAGAGAAAAACTTTTTTTTTTTAAAAATTTCGGTCTTGTTTTATTTTTAGCGGAAGTTCCACTTTTGGGTGGAACTCCGCTTTTAGGGAGTGAAATTGGCACTTATCACCTTGGTGGAGGATATTTGGTGTTTCAGCGATGTTTTTTGCACCTACTTCATCACATTTAGTTGGACTTTATGTTATGCACTGAGTTGCAATATTGTCACATTCGTTATGGCCATTTTTTATTTATTTCACACATTTATATACCCTTATTTCAGTTTTCACAATATTAAGTAGTGCGCTACTGATTATATTTTTCACCCATTTTATTTATTTACTTGCTTAAGTAGTGGCTAAATTGTATTTTTATTCAAGAGCGCAGTGCACACTTATATAAAAAGCAAGAATGAACAACTTTTGGGTTAACAACTGTTTTTTTTCTGCACAAAAATGCCAACAGAGCTGTAAAGACCCTCTCTGTTCCACTCCACATGTTGTCAGGGCCTGGATTTGAAACCGGAACCTCTGCCGTCAGGCAATGGCTTTTCTTGCTGAGCTACCAAGAATGCTCACAGTTCCCTGGACATTTCCTTGAATGATCCTGTTTTGAACCTTGGTTTGTCTTAAACCCTGAGCTCCTCCCATGAACTTCCTGATTTAAACCACGTCTCTGCACCAGATTATTGTGATCTCTCCAGGCAGTATATTTCTCTTGTCATCCCTGCTGCGGTCAATATTTTGCTACTGCTTGTTAGCAGCCTTTGGCTTGTTCATCAACTACTCTCCTGCCTGATCTCAACATGCAACTACTCGTTCTGTTTGATCCCTACCTACTGTAGCCCTGCTTGCCAACCTCCTGGTTGGGTGATTCTGAGGATTGTGACCTGGTACCAACACAAATCAAATTCCTCTCTCCATCAGAAGCGCTGGTGAACCCCGGTTAGTATTTAGACTCCATACCTCAGGTGAGCCTGCATCATTTACCAGGGTGACTTGTGTACCTATTCTGCTGGTTGGTGGTAGTTCCGATACTGCTATATCAACTGGTCTTCGAGCCTTACCCCTGATTGTAACACATGCATACATTGCTGTGCTGATTTCCAAGAGCCTGCCCATTGACTGTGTAGGAAAAAGGCTCTTGGGAGACGTAGCTCTGGGGTTGTTACATTATTTAAATTAGCATTTTACCAAATGTTTTATATCTTTTTAAGGCTTTACCCATTGCTATCCCTACAAGCTATTTCAAACAAGTGCATTCCCTTATGGGCACATAATGACCAAGGCTTCATTGGAAACCCTAAACAATTTGGGAGATTGGCCATTTCGGGCCTTCATAAAGATTACCAGGCAGTTCACTTGGACTGCCTGGTTGACTGGTGCCGCTGCATAGATCTCCATGGTGTTATGGGGATTAACTCTCTCAAATCTCACTGGCTCATTGGACCTATAGCGTGCTATAAGCTCTTTTCTACTACCAGGTTCTGTATGAGAATGCAAGAAACCAATTTCAAGATTCTCACCAGGTGGTACCATACCCCATGTCTTTTACATAAGTACTTCCCGAATACCATTGGTCGATGCTGGAGATGCCAAGGAACATTGTTACATATCTTTTGGCCTTGCCCCAAACTCATAGATTTCTGGAAAGAGGTCGGAAAGATTGCCAAAAATGTACCTTACATGTCTCCAATATATCTGCCAACGTTTATAAGGAATCCGTAGTACTTCGTCATCTCAATGCCATCAAATCATGCATTCCTCTTACCTGCAAAAATACACAGCCACCGTCCGTTGGGCTATGGCTCAAGGTGGTTGAGGAACTGAACCTGATGAAAGATCTGGTACTCACTTTGAAACATAAACGAGAGGTGTACTTGAAAACTTGGACTTTGTGGTCCATGTTGTTCTATTCTGAGGGCAAAACTCTCTTTGATGTGGGTTCTGCTGATTGATGGAGACCATTTGTGATGCACCCTGGGACACGCCAACATTACCTTCTCTCTCCCCCCCCCCCACTCTATTTTTCCTTTCTCCACTCCCCTACCTCTTTCCTTAGCTTTTCTTCTCGCCCTCTGTCTTCTTTGCCCATATACATAAAAACTTTGTCAGTCTTCATATGTGCAGTAGGTACACTCCAGGTGTAATCTCCCTGCGCCAGCCCTATGTAAGGGCTGTCATCTAGGGTTACTTTATAGCCATCTAGGTTAATATTTGACTATTCATGATCCCCCTATTTTTGGTATCGTATGGAATCACCATTCATTATAAGCATTATTTGCTCCCTGTTCAATCTAACTAGGTCAATAATTTCATACCACTGATTTGTATCACCATTATGAATGTCAAAAACTTCTGGTAGTATATAATGGCAGAAAGTTTTTGCCAATTATTTAATGAATGGCCAGCAGTCATTGCGCACTAAAAACACACCATATATTCTCTTTAAGAAACAAAACGTTGGTGCAGACAAGTGCCAATCAGCACAGCTGACAAGAAGACGTCATCACTTCGAAACAGAGGTCTAGAAAAAAAAAACAGCAATATTACATGGTGGAAACTGGTGTGACACTGGTTGTACAGGAAAAGAAGATTTTATGGGTAGGCTGTGGCCATATCAACTGCTTGTAAAGAGGTGGTTTTATTGTAAAGAGGTTTTGTTTCTATGACTGGCGTGTCTCATTATCTGTAATTAGGATAATGGTATTGTCAGACAATTCCTTCTGACAATCAAAATTAATATCAATGAAACCGGAAAAAAACTCCTTCCACCCAATTTAATACATCTGTGAGAAAACTAAAGCCAAAGTGCAATCACCATAGCAACTAATAACATTTCAGCTTACTGTTGGCAAGCCAATGAAAGATACATTTTAATTGGCTGATACTGCACTTTGTACTTTATTTAAATGTTTATTCCTTTAAAAGGCATTTAAAATATTTTTTCAGTTACGTTAGTGCATTTGCATCTTTATACAGGGTTGCTGCATACCGGCTGAATATGGAAATGAGGCTTGCATTAAAAATGCTTGCACTACAGTGATGATCTGAAGGAGAAAAAAATACTTGGGTGCAGGAGGGAGAAAGCCCAGGGTAGGGGTCAGTACTGTGAGAACTTTCAAATTGTTTTTGGATAGGTTTAGGCCGCCACCCTAAATGGACATTGAGGGGATGATAATGGCATCACCACCACTCCTATCCACCTTGTCCAATCAGAAATTGCCCTGCATTTACTGAAACAATAGGCGTTCCATGAATAGCTGCAGTGCCAAGCAAGCAACCCCCTGTGGTTAGTGTGCAGAGTGGAGCAGCTGCTCATGACAAAACCCGGATAATTGTGGCTATCACTGTAGCAGCATTGACTACTACAGTGATTTCCAGCTTCCCTAGCAGCGCATCAGGTATGAGATATGCAAACTTACATTGTGCCAAGTGAGACTAGATTAGTGCAATACAGATAATTCCTGGGGTTCCGCTTTAAAGTGTTTGTTAACCCAACATTTCATATTTCTGATATGTGCTTGCTGTACCATGTACTTGTATGGCAAAGTATCCTGTTCTCTTTGTGTTGCTTCCTTTGTTAGAAATCCTTGGCATTCATGCCAGTCCCTCTGCTTTCCTATTAAAAACGGACCACACTAAGCAGGATAACACACTGTGGTCAGTTCACTAGTTGTTTTGGAAGCTCAGGCGGCTCTCTTCCAATGATCAGACTTTTTCTGACACACCTCTCATGCACAGCCATTCACTGGGAAACTCCGTGTGCTGCAGCTTCTCCTCCCCCAGCTCTTATACAGCTGGGAACAGAAGGGAATGCGATCACTTGTGTAAAAAATAAAAAAATGTCATTAACATCTATACAAAAAGGTCTGCCTTTCATTTGTATTTTATACTGAATGGGTTGTTTTACGAGATGAGGGTTTACAAATCACTTTAAAGCGGAGCACCGGGGAATCTGCTAGTGGTGCAGACATTGTGGGATACTTGGACTTGGACAGGTAGGTGTCCTTATATTAAAAGTAAGCAGCTACGATATTTGTACCTGCTGACTTTTATTTTATTTATTTATTTTTTACAGGCTGGAACTCCTGTAAGTTACATATTAAAAAAACACTTTGAAAGTTTTTTAAACACGTAGCTTTCTTTATAATATTATCTAGTGATCCTGTCATGACAAAAGCCCAATTTCAATATTTTTAAATATGTAGCTTTCATTAAACTGATATTTGGTGATGGGTAGGTGTGGTTAGGCTTCGACTTGGGACCAGAAGGTAAAAATCCCATTGATCTCCCTGGATTAATCGGCTCACAGGATAGTCATAAAAATATATGAAGATAGAATTAAGCATCGTCTATCACCGATTTTTAATTTGTTTCCAGTCCTTGATCTCAGTATAAACTTTAAGCGCACTTTTCCTTTTTTTGTGATAAAAAGAATGGCTACATCAAAACATGTAACCTTAAAGGGTTATTGTAACACTCATGATTAATCTGCCACCATGCTTGTGATTATATGGTGAGTCATCTGTCACAGGACAGGTTTACATGGAGCTGTCAAAAGACCACACAGTAGGTGACTTTGACAATTCAGAAAAGGGTAGTTGAAACATTGCCTACACCCTACTGTCAGCCTTTAGTAAAAAGCATGAAAGACGGTCTAGTGTGGCCTGCACAGATGATGATGCACATAACATGAATCACGACAAATAAATCCCACATTTGTCCAATCTCATATTGTTATTTTGCTACCGTGTACGCATCACCTAATGCAGGGCTGCCTTTCAAACCTGCTGTGCCTCACACTGCATAAAAAGGCCTGCACATGTCATTTCAATTGTCAAAGGCATCTCATATTCACACCACTTAGACAGAAGGATCTGGAGAGGAAGTGTGGAGAAATAAACATTTATTTAAAGGGGAAGAAAGAAATGTAGTGTTCACTGAAGAGCAAGTATAGTGGATTGTCAGCAAGCCCATATTTTGATATTTTTACCATAAGGTATTTTATGATAAGACATTCAGATTTTTACAGTGGGTAATTTAAGTATTGAACACGTCACCATTTTTCTAGGTAAATATATTTCTAAAGGTGCTATAGACATGACATTTTCACCACATGTCAGTAATAACCCTTACAAGCCATATATACAAAAGACACCAAAACAAACAAGCTCAGAAATTATACATAATACAATGGAATGACACAGAGATAAAAGTATTGAACACATGAAGAAAGGGAGATGCAAAAAGGCAGGGAAAGCCAAGACACCAGCTGAAATCTATCAGTAATTAGAAAGCAATCCCACTCCTTGTCAGTGGAAATTAATATCAGCTGGTTCTGTCTCAACTGATGGCCTATAAAAAGAGCTCTTTCAAGACATTCACAACCCTATTGTTGCAAAAAATACTGATGGCATTGGTTACAGAAGGATTTCTAAACTTCTGAATGTTCCAGTGAGCACTGTTGGTGCCATAATCCGAAAGTGGAAAGAACAACATTTCACCATAAACCGGCCACGACCAAGTGCTCCTCGCAAAATTTCTGACAGAGGAGTATAAAAAATGATCAGAAGAGTTGTCCAAGAGCCAAGGACCATGTGTGGAGAGCGTCAGAAACACCTGGAATTAGCAGGTACAATTGTTTCAAAGAAAAGTAATGCACTCAGCCGCCATGGCCTGTATGCACCCTCACCACACAAGGCCCAATTGCTGAAAAAAAAGTTTATTCATTTAGACAAGCATGTGAAATACTTGGAGAATATAGTCTGGTCAGATGAGACCAAATTTGAACTCTTTGGATGCCACAATAAACACCATGTTTGGAGGTCAAATGAAACTGCACATCACCCCAAAAACACCTCCATACCAACAGTGAAGTTTGGAGGTGGGAACATCATGGTGTGGGGCTGTTTTTCAGCATACAGTACTGGCAAACTTCTTGTCATTGAAAAAAGGATGAATGGAAACATATGCAAAAGACATGACGATGAAACAAGGGTGCATATTTCAGCAAGACAATGATTCCAAACACAAAGCTGCTAGAATGGCCCAGCCAATAACCTGACTTGAATCCAATAGGAAATATGTACGGATTGCATGGGCTGTTACCGACATGTGGTGAACATATTTTATGTATACAGTGCCTTGCGAAAGTATTCGACCCCCTTGAACTTTGCGACCTTTTGCCACATTTCAGGCTTCAAACATAAAGATATAAAACTGTAATTTTTTGTGAAGAATCAACAACAAGTGGAACACAATCATGAAGTGGAACGAAATTTATTGCATATTTCAAACTTTTTTAACAAATAAAAAACTGAAAAATTGGGAGTGCAAAATTATTCAGCCCCTTTACTTTCAGTGCAGCAAACTCTCTCCAGAAGTTCAATGAGGATCTCTGAATGATCCAATGTTGACCTCAATGACTAATGATGATAAATAGAATCCACCTGTGTGTAATCAAGTCTCCGTATAAATGCACCTGCACTGTGATAGCCTCAGAGGTCAGTTTAAAGCGCAGAGAGCATCATGAAGAACAAGGAACACACCAGGCAGGTCCGAGATACTGTTGTGGAGAAGTTTAAAGCTTTGGATTTGGATACAAAAAGATTTCCCAAGCTTTAAACATCCCAAGGAGCACTGTGCAAGCGATAATATTGAAATGGAAGGAGTATCAGACCACTGCAAATCTACCAAGACCTGGCCGTCCCTCTAAACTTTCAGCTCATACAAGGAGAAGACTGATCAGAGATGCAGCCAAGAGGCCCATGATCACTCTGGATGAACTGCAGAGATCTACAGCTGAGATGGGAGACTCTGTCCATAGGACAACAATCAGTCGTATACTGCACAAATCTGGCCTTTATGGAAGAGTGGCAAGAAGAAAGCCATTTCTTAAAGATACCCATAAAAAGTGTCGTTTAAAGTTTGCCACAAGCCACCTGGGAGACACACCAAACATGTGGAAGAAGGTGCTCTGGTCAGATGAAACCAAAATCGAACTTATTGGCAACAATGCAAAACGTTATGTTTGGTGTAAAAGCAACAC
>BLSH010400845.1:821759-836558 GCA_018402905.1 Glandirana rugosa
GTGTGGTCGTCCTGACCACCATCCAAAATATTGAGCACCAGCCACCACTGGTCAGCAACAATATTTAAAATTTCCTAGGCTTGGTCATACCAGCAAGCTGCAATGAGCACACAGCTGCTGGTGTGCGCTTGGCGGAAGCAGTGCTGACGTGACAATCTCTGCCCAACGCACAATTTACATATTTTCTTTTTTGGATCAAACTTTTTTGAAATGTCACAAGTGACATTTCATTCAGATCTATTGCTGGCAGCACTGCACAGCACCATGCGGTTAAAAAAAAAAAAAGTACTGCATGCAATACTTTTTTCAGCACACACACACTATCGCAACACGGCCATGTGAATTGGCCTCATAGGGAACAAGGCCTTTTGCTTGTCTTGTTTTGGGGCTGAGCTGGGCAGTCCCAATGCACCTGGTATGAATGAGCCCTGAGTATCCTTTTAGTGCTGACATTCTGTTCTATTCGACTCTGTACATGTGCGAGATAGCAAGGAGCATGGAGTTCATGGGGCTGGTTTATTAAAGACTAATAGACTGTGTACTTTGCAAGTGCAGTTGCACTGTGCAAGGGGAATTGCTCCAGAGCGTAGTAAAGGATGGAAAGCTTTGCGGACTTCCATCATCCAATCATTTACAAGCAAAAATGCAGTTTTATATTGTACTTGCATGCGACTGGGTGTTCTTTGTAAAGTGAAGCTTCACCATATTAACTAAGCACTTGAGCAAATTCCTATGCAGAGTGCAACTACATTAACAAAGTGAATAGTCTGTGTATAGAATCTCCCTGTAGCCACACATCAAACCAATCCCATTAATCTTGAGTGTATGGCAACCTCAACCTGGGCTCCGCAAGAGTAAGCTCTTCGGGGCGGTGGCCTGGTTTGAGCCCAGGCTGAGGTTGCCACACACTCAAGATTAATGGGATAGTTTTGATGTGCGGCTATAGGGAGATTCTCTTCTATACACAGAGAAGGTAGGAGCCGGGACGAGCTCCCTCCTAAGCCAGCACTCACAGCAGTGGACAGAGGACTTGCACCCCTTCTAAAGCCCCAGCGCCTCAAATACCAGTCTCTTTTGGGTCACGCACAGTATTTGCCTTTAGTACAACAACACCATGGTGCTCGATCAGATCTCCAATTCCTTGTGAACAGGTAAGTAAAACAGGATCCTACCAGATCAGAGAGAACCGGGAACAAAGTAAAGCTAAAAAGTTTCCTACCTGCTGTAACTTTTCAGGAACCTTGGCTACTTGACTTGTGCTTGTACAATACTAAAACGAAAAACATAACAAAAAAAAAAAAACACAACAATTATGCACACACATACACAGTATATAAAAAAAATTGATTTAGACATGAAATAATGCATAGGTTGTATATATGAACTTTGTTTTCTTTTATGGCCTTTTAGTTATGCTTTAAATTATTGCTTGCTTTTTTTTTTTAATGGCTTGTTTTTCACCTGCATGCCTCATGTTTTTATTATACAGGAAATAGGAGGAAGTGTATTAACGCTAATTGTTTTACCTTTAGTGACACACCATAAGAAAAAACATAAAAATAGACAAACAGCTAACTTATTTTAGGAATAAAATAACAATTCATTATCAAACACATTAGACTACGAGAAGCCTGCATAGCATAAAGCAGGGGTAGGCAACCTTAGACCCCTTTCAAACTGGGGCCGCCTAAGCGTTAGCGGTAAAGAGCCGTTAGTTTAGCAACACTTTACCACTGTTATAGTGGCGTTTTGGCGTTGCTAATCAGGCGGCAGCGGGGCACTTTTAAACCCCTAAGGGGTTAACAAGGGGTTAAAAGTGTTGTAGCGCAGCACTTCCTAAGTGGTGTTCAGCCACTTCGGAAGCGCTGCCCATTTATTTCAATGGGCAGGGGTGGTGGAGCAGTGTATACACCACTCCCACACCGCCCCAAAGATGCAGCTTGCAGGCCTTTATTTCCCTTCCTGCAAGCACACCACCCCAGTGAGAAAGCACTCTGGCTTTCACACTGGGGTGGATTTGGAAGGGGTTTCAGGTGCTTTACAGACACTATTTTTAGCGCTAAAGCGCCTGAAAAACGTTTCGTGTGAAAAAGGTCTTAAGGTAGTGGAGATCTCTACCTGAACAATATGGAAGAGGTCAAACATCACCGGGCACAGTTTCGCCTCCTAGCACCTGATTTAAACCTCAAAATGCGGTACTGCTGTGTCACAATCGCGTTCATTGCGTGGCAATCATGGTTTCAAATCAGGTGGTAAGTAGGCAGCATATTGCCTCTTTACCACCTGTCAAAACACACTGCAATCGTTTTTCAGAGGAGCAGCAGCATCTTAGCTTAGTTTTGGCGTCGTAAATCAGGCAGCAGCGGGGCACTTTTAACCCCCTAAGGGGTTAACAAGGGGTTAAAAGTGTTGTAGTGCAGCGCTTCCTAAGTGGTGTTCGGCCACTCCGGAAGCGCTGCCCATTTATTTCAATGGGCAGGGGTGGTGGAGCAGTGTATAAACCACTCCCACACCACTCCAAAGATGCAGCTTGCAGGCCTTTATTTCCCTTCCTGCAAGCACACCACCCCAGTGTGAAAGCACTCGGGCTTTCACACTGGGGTGGATTTGGAAGGGGTTTCAGGCGCTTTACAGACACCATTTTTAGCGCTAAAGCGCCTGAAAAACGTTTTGTGTGAAAGGGGTCTTAAGGTAGTGGAGAACTACCTGAACAATATGGAAGAGGTCAAACATCACCGGGCACAGTTTCGCCTCCTAGCACCTGATTTAAACCTCAAAATGCGGTACTGCTGTGTCACAATCGCGTGCATTGCGTGGCAATCATGGGTTCAAATCAGGTGGTAAGTAGGCAGCATATTGCCTCTTCACCACCTGTTAAAACACACTGCAATCGTTTTAGAGGAGCAGCAGCAGCTTAGCTCTGAGGAAGGAGGTACGCCCACGAAACACGTCAACTTTTACCCTTCGCTGTGTTCTGCATTGTACCTTGCAGTGTTTTTATGGCTTATTGCCACTTTGTGACTATCCACTTGTAAACCTTTTAAATATTCATTAAACTGCCTTCCTTTTTTCTTGTTTTTCGGATTACCCCATCCAAGGACTGCAGCATCCGCCTGGTCTATAAACATTGATATCCTGGTTGCATGTTACCAAGGAGGTCTTTTAGTGCTTGTATAGAGGAGCAGCAGTACCTGCTGCACTTGTGAATGAGCCACTTTCAGAAAGTGCACCAATCCCGCAGGATATAATAGAAAACTATGGCTAAACACAGCAAACCCACAGGAAAGCTGCAGGTACACTGCACTACACCCATGGTGTGGGTAATACTTAGCACATCAGTGTGAAAGCAGCCCTATACTATTAAACCCAGTGTATTGCTTCACACTGACCTGAAGATCTCTTTCCTGCTGCTGGCACCACTGTGGAGACCACTAGCCGGAATAAGAGATGGAGTGCAGTTGGTATCATTCCGCATGGGACAGAAGTCAGCACTATAGAGGAGGCATCGGCTTATGCGGCTCTTGCTTCCCACTACAGCTCCAACTATACAAGTAGTTCCTCTGCATTGCACTCGGTTTGAGGCTCTGGAATGGCATGTCAGCAAACCCAGACCAAGATCTACCAGCCACCTGTCCGCAATCTACTGGTAGATCACGATCTAAAGGTTGCTGACCCCTGGCATAAAAGTATAAGTTGCACAACAAAAAATATTCTTGCCAGTACATATTTGTGCACATTCAGCTGCACCATACATTTGCATGTTGTCCCTTTCTTGTCCCCAGAGTACACGTAGAAGCAATCAGGAGTCATTCACATCTATGCTACACAGATAATTTTAGTAGGTTGATCACTCTAAAAAAAAAAAAAAAAAAGAACCCTCAAATCTACAGTGATAAATCACAATGATTAGCAATCAAAATGAAACATATGGCTTCCTATGGTGGAAACCAAGGTTTATCAACCTATTTTTCTAGTCATGCACCCTTTAAAATGATGAATAATCTTAAAGCACCCCATTCAAAAATGTAAAAACGAAACTAACAGTTTTACATAACACAGCAACATGCACACACGTAGGACATCCAACATTAGAGGTGATTTATCCTTACAAAGCAAACACACCTTTGTACACAGGTATTGACTAGCTTTTCTCTTCTCCCCCTCAGCTTCTCTCCCTCACTCACTGCGACCCCAGAAGAGGGGCAAACAAGGATGCTTAGCAAGAGCCTGATGTCCTCATAATCAACCGATGACATCATTGGTTGATAGGCCAGCGGCTAGAAGGTTGTAATGGTGAACAATGAAAACCTGTGGGACGGATACCGCGTTGAACTACCTGGGTACCCTTGTCCCTTCTGACCTAGCCCACACATATCTATTACATTTTTCACCCCCACTTACTAAAAAAACGCGCATTCTGCTGGAGTCCTGGCATAAGGGCCTTCACTCCTGGTTCGGTAGATGCAACCTTATTAAAATGTGTATACTGCCTAAATTCCTATACCTGTTCCAAATACTCCCAATTAAGATTCCCCTACACTACTTTAGACAGATTCACACCCTATTCATTCAATTTGTCCAGCTCTCTTTTGTCCCCTTCCCAACCTCTATGGTGGTTTAGTGCTTCTGGACTTGCGGAAATATTATCAAGCATCTCACCTTAGAGTCACCACTTCAGCTCCAAACTATGGGCACAGATGGAACAAGCCCAACTACAGTGCCACTACAGGGAGCTCTATGGTGCTACAAACATTTACCTCCCTCATCGAAATCACACCCCCTTATGGGAACGACTCTTTGGGTGGGCGTACAGGCATATACACATCACTCATTATCCACTTTAGACTCGCCTATGCTACCCATCATTGGGAACCCACAGTCCCCTCCGGGACTAGATCCCCTTATATGCAGAAATCTACATACAATGAGACGGACTCAAGCACTACATTTCCTTGAAAATGGACAATGGCTCTCTCTGGAGATGCTGAGATGCGAAGCACGCCCCTTTAAGCTCTCATTCTGAACGATTCTCTAGCTACGACATTTCATCACTTCCTTACCGAATCCACAATGCTATAGCCACCCCTTAGCGATGTTTGAGGAATACTGCTTAGACGAAGGGACCCTCATCCAAGTGGTATCCAAAACATACAACCTCTTGGTCACCCCGTCACAACAACTGACTCTACCAGCTATAGGTAAGTGGGAAAGGGACTTAAATCGCACATTTACCCCCGCCCAAATTCAACACATTCTCATCTTCTCCCTAAAATCCTCCACCTGTACGAAAGTACAGAAAACAAATTATAAACTTCTGACCAGATGGTACCTTACCCCCCACGTGTTGCATAAATACTACCCAGACACACCCGCACTTTTCTGGGGATGCCATGGGGACAAAGGAACATTTCTCCACATTTTCTGGTCGTGCCCGAGACTGTACAACTTTTGAATTACAGTAAGAGAAATAACCCAGAAATTTACGGAATATAGCATACCGGATGACCCGGCTTTCTTTCTGTTACATGTCTCCACTATCTCAGCTAAATCATACAAAAAGGTCAGTCATACGTCACCTATTGAGAGCCGCAAAGGCCTGGATCCCTCTGCACTGGAAGAAGCAATCCCCGCTGACAACTGCGCACTGGCTCCGACAAGTAGACGAGATTAACATAATGGAGGATTTAGTCTTTACTGCACGGCATCAAAGGGAAAAATACCCCAAGACGTGGGGGCTTTGGAATCAATACCCCGATACGTAGATGAACTTATATACGCAGTATGGTTGCCTGGACCCAACTTTACCCTCCCCACCCTCTTTCTCGCTTTTCTTCATCTCTCCCATGGTGGCCTTCTCTGGACACACTCCCCTAGACCAAGTGGACGGAAGGGAGGTGGAGTGGGAATCCTTCTTGCACCACGCAGCACCTATCAGGTACTCCACCCTCCTCCCTCTCTGACACTCTCCTCTTTTGAAGCACATTGCATCCGTCTATTTTCTCCTATTCCTCTAAGAGTCGCTGTCATTTATCGGCCCCCTGGGCCGGTAACAACTTTCCTTGATGACTTCTCTGCCAGGCTACCCCACTTTCTCTCTACTGAAATCCCCACAATCATTCTTGGCAACTTCAACATCCCTGTTAACGCTATCACTATTCTTACTTCTAAACTTCTCAGTCTAACCTCATCTTTGGACCTGAAGCAATGGATACAGACTCCTACCCACTCCAACAGCAACACCCTAGACCATGTCTTCTCCTATCTGTGCACTCCGTGCAACCTTTCCAACATTCCTCTCCCACTCTCTGATCAACACCTTATTAGTTTCACTCTTTCACTGACTTCCACCTCCTCTCCCTCCAACCACCCAACAGTTACCCGTAGAAATCTTCGTCACCTCAACCCTTCTCGTCTCTACTCTGCTAATGACCACCTCTATGACAAAATCTCACCCTTGTCCTGCCCCAACATAGCCACACTCGTCTCACTGTCATCCTCCCTAGACAAGCTCGTCCCCCTTACTACACGCAGATTCAGGCCCCGGCCCCTACAACCCTGGCAAACGGACAAGACCAGAAGTCTTAGAAAACATAGCCACGCTCTTGAACGTCTGTGGCATAACACTAAGCTCCAAGACTTCAAACATTACAACTCTGCCCTCCTAAAATACTATTCCTGCCTCCAAACTGCCAAACAGACCTACTTTATCACACTCATTAACACATTATCATCCAGTCCCCGTCAACTCTTCTCGAACTTTAACACTCTACTCTGTCCTCCACTGCCTCCACCCTCTAATTCTCTCACTGCCCAGGAAATTGCCAATCACTTTAAAACTAAGATTGATAACATTCATGAGGAAATCTCCAATGCGCACAAACCACCCCCACGCAACACCACATGTCCACAGATACAACCACTACTTTCCACACTCAACCCTGCCAGTATTAGCGAGGTTGCTAAACTTTTATTGAACACCCATCTAACCACCTGCCCCCTTGATCCTGCTCCCTCGCAAATGCTACGCTCACCCTCTGACTCAATTCTACATTCTTTAACTCAAATTTTCAACCTTTCCCTCTCCTCTGGCATTTTCCCAAACACTCTAAAACATGCCCTAGTCACACCTATCCTTAAAAGCCCTCACTGGACCCCACCAATATTAACAACCTAAGCCCCATCTCCTTACTCCCCTTTGCCTTCAAACTCCTCAAAAGACTGGTCTACAGCCGACTGAGTGACCATCTGACCATGAACAAACTTCTTTATCCCCCTCAGTCTGGATTTCGCCCTCAGCACTCTACAGCTCTCCTTAAACTCACTAATGACCTAATAACTTCTAAAACCTATTCTGTACTACTACTCCTGGACCTCTCTGCTGCCTTTGACACAGTGGACCACCCCCTCCTCCTCAAAAAACTCCATGCCTTTGGTCTCTGTGACTGTACTCTAAGCTGGTTCTCATCCTACCTATCCCACCGCGCCTTCAGTGTCACCTACAACTCTACTTCCTCCTCTCCTCTTCCCTTCTCTGTCAGTGTCCCCCAAGGTTCTGTTCTTGGACCTCTCTTTTTCTCAATCTACACCTCCTCCCTGGGTCAGTTCATTGCCTCCCATGGCTTTCAGTATCATCTCTATGCTGATGACACACAAATCTATCTCTCAACCCCCCAGATCTCTCCATCTGTCTCCTCATGCATCACAAACTTACTGATAGACATATCAGCCTGGATGTCACATCACTTCCTCAAACTCAACCTATCAAAAAGTGAGCTTATATTTCCTCCCCCACGTGCCACTTACCCTGATTTCTCTGTCAAAATCAACGGCTCAACTATCAACCCGTCCCCCCACGCCAAGGTTCTAGGTGTAATCCTAGACTCCCAATTAACCTTTCAGCCCCACATCCAATCGCTATCCAAAATTTGCCGCCTCAACCTCCGCAACATCTCCAAGATATGCCCCTTCCTAACCGATGACGCCACAAAGCTACTAATCCACTCCCTGGTCATTTCTCGTCTCGACTACTGCAACTCCCTCCTCACTGGCTTACCTCTAAATAGTCTATCCCCACTTCAGTCCATTATGAACGCTGCTGCCAGGCTCATCCACCTTAAAAACCGCTCGGCATCTGCTACACCCCTATGTCAATCTCTACATTGGCTGCCACTCACAACCTGGCCCCCAGCTACATCACTAACCTGGTCTCAAAATACCAACCAAATCGATCTCTTCGCTCCTCCCAAGACCTCCTGCTCTCTAGCTCCCTTGTCACCTCATCCCATGCTCGACTCCAGAACTTCTCCAGAGCCTCTCCCATCCTCTGGAATGCTCTACCCCAATCTGTCCGACTTTCTCCTAGTTTGTCCACCTTCAGACGATCCCTGAATACCTATCTCTTCAGAGAAGCCTACCTGGCTCCCACCTAACAACTGTACATTTATCTTCTCTATTAGCACATCCCCCACAGTTATTACCTCTTGTATCTCTTGACCTTCCCTTTTAGATTGTAAGCTCTAACAAGCAGGGCCCTCTGATTCCTACTGTATTTAAGTGTATTGTATTTGTACTGTCTACCCTCAAGTTGTAAAGCGCTGCTTAATTGTTGGCGCTATATAAATCCTGTATAATAATAATAATAATCTCTCTCTCTCTCTCTCTCTCTCTCTTTATTCTACTCTATATTTCTAGGTTCTTGATTTATGAAAATAGGAAAATAGTACAGGACAGCTTGGCCTTATTTCATAACTTACTCATTGACGGATACCGAAGAGCCATCGCTGTAGGAGAATTGCAAAGGAGAACATCCCAGTTTGTTCATGTATCCTATGGTATCCTCTACGTGGACTGTACACTGGAAGCATATGTCATACGTCTGATGCTCTTCATTATTTCATTATGTATAATAAGCCTGTACCAAACTGTCCTTGTCCATATGGGGTGTTAATAAAACTATATTTGCCAAAAAAAAAAAAAACCTGTAGCTTTGTGTAACCAAAAGGCAAGCTTTATCCACCCACTGACTTGTATACAATTTCTGGGCAATTTTTAACTATTTTGCCAAAATATTGAGCGCTTTGCCTGGTTTCCACATGGGAGGTTTGGCTTTTTGGCCACAATTCTTCTATGGAGACCACTTCTGTCCAGACTTCTCTGGACAGTAGATGGGTGTACCTGGGTCCCACTGGTTTCTGACAGTTCTGTGCTGACGACACTGCTGGACATCTTCTATAGTCGAAGGGAAGTAAGCATGCGGTGTCTTATTTACTGCATTGTTTCCTTGGCTGCCATCTGTGTCTATGGTACTCAACATTGCCCAAATAATGGTGTCTTCAATGCTGAGAAATATAGTCAGATATTTATCCATCATAGCATCAGAGAGGCATGTGATTAGCCCCAATGTTTTTCTGCAGCAGGACAATGACCCCAAACATACAGCCAATGTCAATAGGAACTATCTTCAGTGTAAAGAACAACAAGGAGTTCTGGACGTGATGGTTTGGCCTCCACAGAGCGCTGTTATCAAGTCTGCCTGGGATTAGGAAAAGAGACAGAAGGATCTGAGGCAGCCTACATCCACAGAAGATCTGTGGTTAGTTCTCCAAGATGTCTCAACAACCTACCTGCCGAGTTCCTTCAAACACTACAAGTGTATTAGAAGAAAAAGGGTGGTCACAACAAATATTGATTTGATTTGGATTGCTCTTCTGTTCATTTACTTTCCATTTTGTTAATTGATAAAAATAAACTATTAACACTTTTCTGAAAGCATTCTTATTTACAGAACTTTTTTCACACCTGCCTAAAACTTTTGCACAGTGCTGTATACTTATACTGATCAGTTAGTTTGGAAAATTGATTATTAGCACTTTTTTTGCATGTCAACAAAATACATTTTAGAATATATGTGTGTGTATGGGTGTGTGGCTGATGCCCTAGGCTCACGGGAAGTGGGTTAAATGGTGGGTGTCATTAAACCCAGTAGAGGGACTCAGCTAAAGGACAAAGCGTGAGACAACACCAGTAAAGGAGGTTTACAATTTTATTTTTACTTATTTGGCTAAAGCTGGAGTTGAGCTTTGAAATTGAAAATCAGGAAATAAATGGCTACCACATGCTTACATTGGACTGTATGGAAAAAAAAAGTTAAATAATAAACAGCAGGTCTTGCAACCATTGCTCTCCCAGAGGCCAAATAACAATAAAAGTCAGGACAAAGGTCTTAACAAAGGCTAAAGTCTGGCTGACAAACTAAATACCACACTCATAAAAAAAACACACCATTCCTCCACATGAAGCAGCAGAATGGACTTTGGTCCCTCTAGATCACTTAACTGAAGTGTTTACTAGATTTGGGAACATCCCAGAACTAACCCTCATTTTGTTCCTCTTTGTATTCATCCTGGAGAGCTCAGTTTGTAAATGAAGTGCATAAAAAACAGGAACTAACAATGGGCCAGACCATCAATACGTCAACCTGGTGAATGAAGCCAATTCTCCATAGTCAAAGAAAGGCATCAAGCCTCACTTTCCAGAAGTGTGGATAGACAGCACTCTGCCTATCCCAGTTTAAACAACCCCCAAATTTAACAAAAATAATTATATGTGTTCCACATTACAGATTCTTCATTCTGATCCAATTTCCCCCACACATTTTTAAAGGATGAAAGACATGATGGTTGGAGTAGGGTCTCAGGTCAATGGCTAACTGTTTCAAAGCAGATGAAAATCTAGATCAAAATGTGACAAAAAGCACACCATAAATTATTTCTGTACAAATCCTGAAGCCTTGTATGGAAAGAGGGCAGCTGGAGTGCTTCTCAAACCAGTAAAGTGCCCCCCCTAGACACTGGGCATAAAAGGATTCATCAAATGTCATTAAATAAAAGACAACGTAGCTGTGTGGAATACTTAGAAACAATTCTATATGGCCTTTCCTTTCCTTCCTTTCCTGGCATCTTCTGCACCTGACACTCCACCTAAGGAATGGGACAAAATCTTGGTTTGCCAAAAAGCAGACCAGAACCTTAATTGGTTGAATTGTCAAAATGTCATAAAATGTACCTCAAAGCAGAGCTCCAGGCTCCTTCAGAAAAAAATACTGTAGCTGCTGACTTTTAATATTAGGACACTTACCTGTTCACGTATGCAGGGTCGGTGCTACCACTAGGCAAACTAGGCAGCCGCCAAGGGCGCCCGGCCGCTGTTTACCCTACTGTGTTTCCCGCCGGTCTCCGCGCTATGTAGGTTTTCGGTGCGGTGGTGAATGTATGCAGGGAATGCGTCTGTCAGCTGTCTGCAGCATGTAACTAACACAGGTGGCAGCCAACCTCTCCATAAGTAAGTAGTGTCAGAGGTGCAGCGCAGCACTGGAGGACTGTATTGACGTAACGGAAGCATCCCTTGTGCGTCGCCGCCTCTATGATCAGTGACCTGTCTGTCTCTCCCTCTCTGAGTCTCTGCCCATACGTAATTCCTATACCGAGTCATGTGACCCCCTGACCCCGCTGTGTCACTGCCATTCGTAGAGGCCACTCTCCTTCCCGGCCTGTCCTGTACAGCGGCAGCGTGTGCTATAGCCTAACCGGATCGGAGTAGTGGGCGCTCGGGGGCTCTTGACAGCTGGAGCCTGGAGGCACCGAGGCGGGCTTTGTTCCTGGCACAGGCAGGGTTGTCGGATGCATGTAGAGCCCCACTGACATTGTATTAGGAATCAGGTAGGTCAGTGTAATGGTCAGGTGGGTCGGTGCAATGGTCAGGTAGGTTAGTGTGTCAGGTAGGTCAGTGTAGGGGTCAGGTAGGTCAGTGTAGGTAGGTGAGTGTAGGGGTCAGGTAGGTCAGTGTAATGATCAGGGGTTACATGGGCAGAGTAAAGGGGGTGGAGTAAGGGTCGGAGCCAAGGGGGGTCAGCAAAATGAGGTTTCACCTAGGGTGTCAAAAATCCTTGCACCAGCCCTGCATGTATCCAGCAGTGCCTTCACCCGAGCTGATTTTTCAATTGGCTCTTGGGTGCTGCCGCCACCATCTCCTACAGCTTCACAGTTGGCTTCCTACTGTGCATGTGAATAGCACGGTGGGGGAAGGAGGAGGGGGGCCGAACTTCTGGATTAGTTTGCCTCAACAAAATCAGCCAGAAGTGGGAGTGGGTACCTGTCAAAACCAGGTACCCACTCCCCCTGAAAAGTGCTAAATGTGGCAGCAGAACTTACCCTTTTGGGTGGAGCTCTACTTTAAGAAGAAATGCATCCAGTCGTTAGACATTTTAATATTTACAGCACATATTCTTGCAAGTCTGTAAATGAACTATAATACCCCTGACATCTGTAGTTACAGCCACCGGGGATCACTGGGGATCAATTTAACTTCCAGTTTTACAGCAGAAGCAGTGAAGTCACTCAAGTTTAGTTTCGGCATTCTGTTCTCCCCTCCCCTTGTATACATGCTCTGTGTATATATTAGAAATTAGAAGGCTGACTGCAACTTAGGAAGGGGGGGGGGTGGCTGAGCTATCAGAGAAAGTGAATGTAAGGGTCTGTATCCCTCCTCTCATCTCCCCATACAAGTCTATAAGATTTTAAAAGCAGTGGAAGCAGGTCAAATGCACACCAACTACACCTGCAATTAAAGTGGTTGTATACTCACTCTCCTATCGGTTTCAGCTAAGGAAGCTGACATCTTAGCCTCTGTTTAATCTGCAACTGCCATGATGCTGCACATGTGATCCATTATGACACCACCCATTGGATGGTTTGCTAGTTTGGTTGAGAGCACAATCAAGGAGACAGCTAGCATTTCCGGCATGCCGGGAATATTAACTCTTTTTTGACACGATCAAATCGATGGGTAGACAACCGCTTTAATTCTAAAAGATCTCAGAAGTGTCTAAAACCAGGGGCGTCGCCAGGGAGTGGCTATCAGGGCTGCAGCCCCGAATGTCATGCCCACAGCCCGAGTGTCCCGAGGGGTCCCTAATGGCCGGTCCGCATCCGGTGGGCAGGCGACTTGACAGAGCCTCGGGTGGGTGGCTTCACAGAGCCGAGGTCAGGCGGCTTTACAAAGCCGCGAGCAGCCTGCAGAAGGGAGCCGAGAACAAGCGGGACGGGCAAGCAGAGATTACTTCATCTCGCTCTGTCCGCCCCGCATCACCGCTCTTCCACCTGACCTCTGCAATGTCGGTGGTGTGGCAGGGAGCATCTCTAACTGCCCCCCCCACATCACCTCTATCCGAGACACACCGCTGGGCGACACCAGTGTAAGGGGGGACACACACACACCATTCGGGGACACCTGTGAAAGGAGGGACACACCACTGGGGGACACTTGTGTAAGGAGGGACACGCACCGCTGGGGGACACCTATGTAAGGAGGGACACGCACCGCTGGGGGACACCTGTGTAAGGAGGGACACGCACCGCTGGAGGGACACCTGTGTAAGTAGGGACAAACTGCTGGGGGACACCTGTGTAAGGAGGGACAGGCACCACTGGGGGACACCTGTGTAAGGAGGGACACGCACCGCGGGGGGGACACCTGTGTAAGGGGGGACACCTGTGTAAGGAGGGACACACCGCTGGGGGACACCTCGGAAGTGCGGAGCGCCTGTACTTTTAACCCCTTGTGAGGGGTTAAAAGCGCACCACTCCCGCCGCTGTAGCGCCACTATAACAGCGGTAAATCTCCGCGGAAACTAGCGGGGATTTACCACTACTGCCCAACATGTGAAAGTGCCCTTAATTTACAAGCTATGCTGATCAAACTGTGTTTGTCTTTATTGCTTCAATTCCAACTCCAGGGGCAATAACTTTTGTCAGGTTAAAGAAGTTAAACATTTTTTTCTTCAAAAGCAATTGCTGGTCATGTCGTTTTTCCTATACAACTGGCAAATGTTCCACTTTACTTCCAGGCTGCTTGGATGTATGCATTGCAGGTCTTATAAACCCCAGTGCTGAGGTTGGTTCTTCACCTCCCACTCTTCCTGGCCATTCACAAAACAAAGCCTGGGGAAGTAAGGCTATTGTACCCAGAGATCAACTTTAAATACACATACAGAAAATGTTAATACCAAAGACTCCTGCAAAAGGTAATGGATTGCACATGTTGCAACCAAAAACGTAAATGTACAGGGTGGGCCATTTATATGGATACACCTTAATAAAATGGGAATGGTTGGTGATATTAACTTCCTGTTTGTGGCACATTAGTATATGTGAGGGGGGAAACTTTTCAAGATGGGTGGTTACCATGGCGGCCATTTTGAAGTCGGCCATTTTGAATCCAACTTTGTTTTTTCAATAGGAAGAGGGTCATGTGACACATCAAACTTATTGGGAATTTCACAATAAAAACATTGGTGTGCTTGGTTTTAACGTAACTTTATTCTTTCATGAGTTATTTACAAGTTTCTGACCACTTATAAAATGTGTTCAATGTGCTGCCCATTGTGTTGGATTGTCAATGCAACCCTCTTCTCCCACTCTTCACACACTGATCACAACACCGCAGGAGAAATGCTAGCACAGGCTTCCAGTATCCGTAGTTTCAGGTGCTGCACATCTCGTATCTTCACAGCATAGACAATTGCCTTCAGATGACCCCAAAGATAAAAGTCTAAGGGGGTCAGATCAGGAGACCTTGGGGGCCATTCAACTGGCCCACGACGACCAATCCACTTTCCAGGAAACTGTTCATCTAGGAATGCTCGGACCTGACACCCATAATGTGGTGGTGCACCATCTTGCTGGAAAAACTCAGGGAAGGTGCCAGCTTCAGTGCATAAAGAGGGAAACACATCATCATGTA